>CM040238.1:20891005-20966597 GCA_022545495.1 Chrysanthemum lavandulifolium
GGAAGTATCTTGGTTATCTAGAATCTTCCGTGTACTAAAGCTTAAGCAATAAAGTAACATCGGAAAGTGTCTTTTAAGTTTTCCTCTCTTTATCAAGTATAAACCTATAAAAGGCCGTGTGTTTCCAACAAATTTGTGTAAGAGCTAGAAGATCACGATGTCATGCATGATGAACTTGTTTCAATTTTCTTGTCTTACCAAACACAACTATTGTAGTCGGTGCATTCGAATGAAGGTGTTACTAGGTTCATTGATGTGTGGGAGATAGTCGAAAGGTGTTGAGAAGTTGATGATGAAAGTTCCTTGACCGGCTGACCTAAAGGGGGAATTGCTAAAAACAAAAAGGAGGATCAAATATTGGGGCTTCTTCATAACCCTCATTAGCCACGTCATCAACTTCACATGTATACATATTGCCATATGGATAAGCAAAATAAGGCCTTTTCCGCCTTCTTACACTCCAACTATCGGTGACCGGGTTCACCATGCTTAAAACACTTCAAGCTACTACTTCAACCCCTTTAGAAACCGGTCCAATATTGCTACCACTTTGTCTACCTGATTAAGAACAAAGCGTGATGTTACGTTACCGAACCGAACTACCTCGTTATAGCATAATAAGATGAACCTCCCACACGTCGGCTCTATTTTTCAAAAGATAATGCACGTTGATATGCATCGATAAGTGTCACCGAATTAAACATGTTAATGAATCCATGATTTGGACTCTTAAACCACCAATGTAACGAAAGAATAGTTGTTCATCGCCTCTTGAATATCATTCCTTGCAATTAATTGGTAAAATTCGGTTGTGTAATCTTCAATGATTTGGCCCACGATTTGAGATTCGTAATCGCCGGTACATCAACAGTTAGTAATTATGAGGAATAAAGATGCCCTCATGCACTTTTTCATCTTCTTTCAAGTCGTTACTCTTCGCTTCCAACTCTCTCCCGTGTCGCTTGCAACCGCTGCCACCATGCGGATGCCCCGCCACGTAGCTCCGGTAGCGATCAATGAAACATTCTTGTTTTCAAGAATCTCCTTGAATTCAAACACTTCTTGATCGAAATAAGCCAATCAATGAACCCTTTGGGATTCAAAGTATCCTTTTCAAACTAAGGAATATTGACTCTTAGTCCGCATTCCAACGCCTTTCATTTTTCCTTGGTCGCTTTTCTTGTTGTTCATCGAAGATGAACCGTCGTCCTTGATAACGCTACACGCGTCGTTCGGGGTCAAGGAAACTTCCTTTCTTCGAGCAAGTTTTATAACACCCTAGGCGTTGAACCTAATCGTTGTAGTGTAGTAATTAGGGTAAGCCACGGGTATTGATATCGTTCTCAGGGAATAGGAATGCTAGTGAGAAGTTACTATGCTAAGGTTGAGGTTGAGGAAGATTATTTTGTATTTTATATTTTTGTAGAAATGGAAAAGGTACGAATCTCGGGTATTGGATTTGGGGGTTGGTATTGCTACCGATTACTCTACTATTATCTAATTATCTAAACTAAGGTTGTGATAGTCTATGTCTAATTGATGTGTACTCGTATGATAGTTTAAAATGTGTTTACTTAGGTTTTACTACTCCTTAATTATCTCCTATTGATGGTTGATTTGTCACGTCCTTATTCCTAGTTCGTTGTGATTCTAAGGCTATAGGCGTGCTTATTTCCTAACTCTTTGAAATTACCAAAGGGTCTTGTTTACAAATCCTCTAGTGATTTATAGACGCCTACTCTACGGTTGTCCTTGAATACTTTATCCTACAATTACCTAGATAATTATATTCTAAAGTTCACAAAGAAATTTCAAGCATTAAGTACACAACGAATAATCTAGCGCACTCTAGATCATTAGTCAACTAAGATAAGTATCAACCAATCAATATTCAATAGTTAAGTTTCATATTCCTAAGCAAACACACAAATAAATTAGCCGGACATGGAGAACATGCAAGCATACACACAAATAATCAAAGACATAATTGAATTAATGAAGTAAATACTTATCTTGATGTATAATAGGGTTTAGAACCCTAAAATACCGCACAAGAAAGCCTTGGTTCGGTTTTAGGTTTTACCCAAAAGACTACACACAAAAACCGAAAAATTCGGATTCTATATATAAGATTACATCCGCGACGGCGTCACCTTATGTTTCGTGGCCGTCGTGTCGCCATCATTAGGGTTTCATCTTGGCCACGTAAACCTTTCGACGGCGTCACCTTATTTATGACGACCGTCCCTTCGACGACGCCGTCTTGGCGCATCTAGGCCGTCCGAGTAACGACGGCCTACTCTTTAGAACCCGACGTCGTCCCTTGAAAACATGCAATTCGCCTCGACCCGTCAAAAATTCCTTCCCGACGGCGTGAGATATGCTGATGGCCGTGGCCACCTTATGTTTCAAAGACTTTGAGTGTCTCGATTTTGACTTTGGCCATTTTCTTCAGATATTCGCCTTTTCGTCAAATAAGCATCATTCCACATTTTGCCTTCAAGAGACCTAAAAGTGAAAAGGAGCGATATTAAGCAATAACGGATACGAAGTGATCGAATAAGGGCTTAAATGACCCCTAAAAAGGTACCTTTAAAACCTTATCAAATATCCTACACTTGGTATTTGCTTGTCCTCAAGCAAATGTGCTTTTAGCCAATCAATTTATAAGTTAGGGTCATGAAGCATCCATTCAAAACGGTCCACAACACATATAAGCCCAGAAAGTCATAACAAACACGGAATTACATACTAGCACCTCACATGGGGTGTTTGGATACTCGCATCTCTCGGTGTATATATGAAATATAACAAATCGAAATGGAAGATAAACACTCATTAACCGTCCTAGTACATAGATTACCATAGGCTTGAGAATAGATCAAACCTCCGTCGCTTTGGCGTAAGCACCTAGGAAAGACTATCAAAGAGGTCTTTAAAGGGTTGTAACGTTAGGCTTACGGTAGGAAATAAGGGTTTGGTGGGATAGGCTATATATTGGTGGATAGTCAAAAATCTCTATGTTGCAAGTATACGAAGAATGGCGTTGCTAAGCCAAGACTCGACACTCTAAAACTCTAGGCAACGAAAATAAACAAACATAATTTAAAAGATAGATGTAGGATGGTAGCAGTAGTTTTTTTTTTTTTTTTTTTTTTTTTTTTTTTTGCATACACTTTTACTCTACCATCCTCTACGGTACATCAAAATGATAGGGATTTATAGACACATCCCTACACTTGAGTTTTTATTACTCTAACACTAATTTGACCCGAATTGAAAAGATCAAAACACTTGGAGTACATTATTATGCAAACAAAGGGAATTTGAGTTTAACGTTCTCTTCCCTATATTTCATAAACTTTAACTTTTCCCATGAATCCCAATCATCCCAAAGCGTATACAAAGGATATGACTCGACTTAGCAACTCATGCAAGCAACCGATAATTGAACTAAGGGTTTTGGGTGATAACATAAATTGCACTAAAAGTGAGTGCAATAAAGGTAGGCTAAGCGATTTGGGTGTATATTTGGGGTGGGGTGTAAACAATGCTCTTCATTGATATTCGGAAAAACCGAAACATCACGAGAACCGCGAAAAGGATAGGCTCGAGGGGTTAACTAGGGTATCGTGTACTAAAGATGAGTACAACGCAAAGGGTGTGGGGAATTACTCAACCGATATGGAAGAAGTAATTATATTACAGTATCAAACAAGGGTTTATCCTAATGCCTCTTATCATTTAGTTATTCCTAACTACACAAGTGTAGCCTCACTTGCGATCTCGGAATGCATCACAAAACAAGTTCTAGAATCTAATATACTACCGGTTCACACTCTAAGCATTAAAGATGAATGCTTTAATTCCTACTAATCTAAGGCGATCCTCACATTTTGGTGGAATTTAGGTGGTAAAGGTTTTTTTTGTGCTAGTCATGCAACTTCCTATCCATGAGACGCTTTTGTTAAGACTAATGGCCCACTCTTATATGTCATGATGAAAAATTTTAAATTTGGCTAAAATTACCCTAACCTACATTTCTCATGGTTTATTACACAAATACACTTGGACAAAGCAAATAGTCAAGGATAAGCATAGTTTCAAAGTTCCGTTTATTTTCCCTCCCACTTAAAGCGAACATTGTCCCCAATGTTCCCAAAAGTATCAAAGTTATGATAATAGAAGGTAATTAAAAACGAAAGAAACTAATACTCCCCTGATTAGCTCGGTAGGATTCGTAAAAGTGGTGGTTAAATCTTTCCAAGAAGAGTTTTTTGCGTGAAAGGCTCCTTCCAAACTTGTGTAACTTCTTCTTGACAAACTAAACCGCACACTAGAAAACAAAACGAAACCTTCGCGTAAATCGGCGGTAATAATATACATAAGACTCGATTTAAACTAGGATATAATGCTTGTGGAATGGATGTCTACGAAATTTGTTTTGAAAGTTAAGATCTGGAAAATTCCAAAATTTTACAAGTAGCTCGAAACGAGAAAAGTAAGTCGATGTTTTATTCCTTCTCGACGCGTCAGTTGCAATCTGACGCCAGTTATCCCGACAAAAAGCGGTGCGATTTTACGGAAAAAATTCGAAAAATGTACATCTTTAGAATCTGGAAAAACTTACGCAAAACATCCATTATGACTCGATACAAGCATTTGACTCGAACAAACAAACATATATATCTTTTAGTTAATTGTTATTCTCATGTTCACGTTTCTTATGAAAACGTGTGTAATCCTCCCTACACTTATCCTTTATGTAAAATACCTTTATATGTAATTAAGACGAGGTTAAAAACAAAATAAAGCATTTTACAAATTCAAACATGAGGACAAACAATTAATAAAAGATATATGACACTAACAAGCAAACAATTAAGCATGGGTTGCCTCCCACGAAGCGCTTTTCTTTATTTAAGAGTCTTGTAGCTAGACTCGTAGTCACCGCTCTCACGTGCCGATATAAGTAAGTCTATCCTCAACAATGTCGTAGGGATCAAACTTATCATTTAAGTTCCTAGTAACGCTCGGTTAAATATGCCTTTTCAAACATCTCACCATCGGGATCATAGATTTGTATCCTAATGTGCCACCTTCCATTACCATCGCTAGGCGTTCTATTCCAATTCCACATGTGTTCGGATTCTCAACTATCCATTTATTCATGACAAGATTAACGGCAAGCATCCTAGGAACTGGTCATCTTCCTAAATACTAAAGGCGTCCTCGAGCGGGTTCACTTCTATATCCCTAGCCAATTCTTGTTCTTGGAAAGTTGCTACACTAGCAAAGGCCTTATCTAGGTAAAAAGGTCTTTGGGGCCTATGATGTTCTTCTCAATCCAAGGTCCATATCGAGAAGGCTCTCTATCCAACCTAATCTCTTGTGGGATTTCCTCATCCTTGTAGTACGAATGCCTTTTGACATCGTAAACCGATCTAGCACTCCCTCTCCTACCACTATTTTGGACATCTTACAATCGATGATGGCACTAGCGGTAGCTAAAATCCTCTTCCAACTAGTAATGGGCATGTCGGGTCCTTATTCATGTCTAGCACATGAAAGTCGGCCAAAGAGTCAACTCTCCTACATGTACTACCATGTCCTTTATTATTCAACCGGACGTGCTATACTACCGTCCGCTAATCCTAAGATAGTTTCCGTTGGTTCAATTTTACCTAAGTTGAGGCTTCATGAAGGACAACGGAACGAGATTGATGCATGATCCTAAATCGGCTAAAGCATCGAGTGGCTTGGAAGTTCCAAGTCTACGGAAGAGTGAATAGCCGGGATCATCTAACTTAGGTAAGTTGTTTCGCACAAAGGCGGACCCATGTTTCCCAAGCCTAAGTTCTAACTCATATTTTCTTTTAAAGCATTATAATAAGGTGCATGAGCTAAGACTTCAAGAATTGGTTTCTCTTGATAGAGTTCCTTGTACTCCTCCTCTAAACTAGGTTTGGATTCTTGGCTAACGGGTTTCTCAGAGTAAGCTTTACCAAAGGTGCAGGGCCTTGGTATTTCTTAGATGACTTAGAACCCTTTTTGATAGCATTTACCGAGTGAACCGTTGGTTGAGAGGGCATGAATGTGTGTTCTCCATGATGAACTAGAACATGAAGTCGATGCAATCGAATTCACTTTAGTTTCTTTATGGTATCACTTGGGAGTGCTCCAATTTCCGCTCATTGAAGGCTTTTAGAGGGCATCAAGCTTGGTTGTCATCTCGCTCTGCTTTTGCTTAAACTCGGCTTCAAGCTTATTTAATCGAGTTTTGGGATGACAAAATCTAGATGCAATTGCTTCAATATTAGTGGGTTCCCAGTATTAGAAGAATTGAATCATTAGGTGAACTAGATGAGCTTTGGGGTGTGCTTGAGTTTTGGTTCCACTTAAGATTAGGGTGATTTCTCCATGAGGGGTTGTATGAGTTTCCTAAGTTGTTTTGTTCGGGTTTGAAAGTGTACCACTTATCTCCCGCCTCGTCGGCACGTATGAGGCGTAGTCCGCAAAAGCTTGTTCGGAGAGCCTTGAGCAATCACGAGTGTCATGGGGACCACCGCATAACTCACAAGGTAGAGTGATTTGATTCACTTGTCGTGAAGACTTAGGATTTTGTAGGAACTCATGAGGAATTTGACTTGATCTTCAAGTTCAATCATCCTACGGTCGGGAGGAGGCAAGGAGATTGCCTTGACGGTTTGGGAAGTTCACGGGTCATCCCAACTTTCGTTGTCATAGAGGGCAAGGTCCTCTATTATTTCCCATGATTCTTCGCGGTGAGATCACTAAGTTTTCCACCGCCGCTTGGTCAATGGATCGCTTAGTGGGAAAGTTGACATGATCATAAAGATTTGGACTTGGAGCCAAAGATCAATGCCGTGATGAGGACTTTATGAAGTAAGTCCTTGAATCGGGTCCATGCCAGTAGAGATTCACCTTGACGTTGTTGGAACATCAAGATGTCATTCCTAAGCTTAGTGGTTCTCCCGGTGGGAAAAATTGAGCAAGGCGAGAAGTAAGATCATCCCAACTTGAGATGGAGCCGGAAGTCGCTCAAGCCATTACTAGCTTGGTCCGTAGAGAATTGGAAGAGCCTTAAAGCGTGGTCTCCCGAGTAGTAGCATCAAGGTCGATGGAATCGACAATTTTGAGGAAATCCTCGATCTTGATTTGGATCTTCGGAACGAAGTCCATGGAATGCACATCCGCTTTGCACCAACCGGATGGTGTCGGATCGCAGGCCGTAGTTTGGGCTTGGTCGGGAAGCTCAATGGTGTTCCTATAACCTAGGTGGTTTGGTCTCGAGTACTCACCAAGAGTACGGGCTCTTGGCGGGTCGTTTGGTGGTGGGTTGATGAGTGGTGGTTGGTTGTCACCTTCCATGGTGAAAAGTGATGGGTGTTACGAATAAAGGTCACGAAGGGGATAGACTAGAGAAAGCTAAAAAAGAGAAAAATTTACTTGATAGGAATCAAGCAAAGAAACCTAAGCGAGGTGGACTACTAACTAGCTATTCTATTCCCGCACGCGCCTAAAACTTGATAACGCACACGCGTCGTTCGGGTCAAGGAAACTTCCTTTTCTTGAGCAAGTTTTATAACACCCTAGGCGATGAACCTAATCGTTGTAGTGTAGTAATTAGGGTAAGCCACGGGTATTGATATCGTTCTCTGGGGAATAGGAATGCTAGTGAGAAGTTACTACGCTAAGGTTGAGGTTGAGGAAGATTATTTTGTATTTTATATTTTGTAGAAATGGAAAAGGTACGAATCTCGGGTATTGGATTTGGGGGTTGGTATTGCTACCGATTACTCTACTATTATCTAATTATCTAAACTAAGGTTGTGATAGTCTATGTCTAATTGATGTGTACTCGTATGATAGTTTAAAATGTGTTTACTTAGGTTTTACTACTCCTTAATTATCTCCTATTGATGGTTGATTTGTCACGTCCTTATTCCTAGTTGCGTTGTGATTCTAAGGCTATAGGGCGTGCTTATTTCCTAACTCTTTGAAATTACCAAAGGGTCTTGTTTACAAATCCTCTAGTGATTTATAGACGCCTACTCTACGGTTGTCCTTGAATACTTTATCCTACAATTACCTAGATAATTATATTCTAAAGTTCACAAAGAAATTTCAAGCATTAAGTACACAACGAATAATCTAGCGACTCTAGATCATTAGTCAACTAAGATAAGTATCAACCAATCAATATTCAATAGTTAAGTTTCATATTCCTAAGCAAACACACAAATAAATTAGCCGGACATGGAGAACATGCAAGCATACACAAATAATCAAAGACATAATTGAATTAATGAAGTAAATACTTATCTTGATGTATAATAGGGTTTAGAACCCTAAAATATCGCACAAGAAAGCCTTGGTTCGGTTTTAGGTTTTACTCCAAAAGACTACACACAAAACCGAAAAATTCGGATTCTATATATAAGATTACATACTGCCAGCGTCACCTTATGTTTCGTGACGCCGCCGTGTCGCCGTCATTAGGGTTTCGTCTTGGCCACGTAAACCTTTCGACGGTGTCACCTTATGACCGTGGACGCCGCCCCTTCACTCTGACGTCTTGGGCGCATCTAGGCCGCCCGAGTAACGACGGCCTACTCCTTTAGAACCGACGTCGTCCTTGAAAACATGCAATTTCGCCTCGACCGTCGCAAAATTCCTTCCGACGGCGTCATGAGATATCTTGATGGCGCCGTCACCTTATGTTTCAATGACTTTGAGTGTCTCGATTTTGACTTTGGCCATTTTCTTGTATATTCGCGCCTTTTCGTCCAAATAATCATCATTCCAGCATTTTGCCTTCAAGAGACCTAAAAAGTGAAAAGGAACGATATTAAGCAATAACGGATCTGAAGTGATCGAATAAGGGCTTAAATGACCCCTTAAAAAGGTACCTTTTAAAACCTTATCAGTCACCCTCACCAAACGAATTTTCTGACTGTTCGTCTTCACATTCTTGAGGGTTATGATCACGAGGCCTTCTTTGATTCATTAAGTCAGTCATCTTATCACTTAATTGATCAACGAACTAACCCATTCACTCTTCCATTCTTACCATAAGACGCTGCTCAAATTCTTGTTCATAGACGTCATTAATATTCATATTCCTCCTTGGAGGCATAATGATCAGGAACTTTAGCTCTATTGCCAACTGATGTAGACTAAATAACGAGATAACACAAATCAAGCTTGTTGATTCACACGAATGCCAGGATCGATTCTTCCAACAAGCGTTGATTCAATAGAATGCCGACTATTAGGATTCTTAGCAAGAAAACTGCCAAAAATAGACTTTTGATATTTCTTTCAACTGGTTATTCCACATTACAAAGGAACTCTTAAATAAAGTTGCAAAAATGAAACGATCCCTAAAAGACAAACGGGCCGAAAGTTATTGCATAAACAAAGTTAAAAAAAACCTGAAAAAACATTAAAATGCAAATAACTCATAAAATAGTGTTTCGGGGCTCAAAAGTTTCATAAACCGATGTATTCAGTTTACCACAACGTGCTCCTCTTTCCACACTTCGATTTGACTAGTCATTCGCCTGAAACGGAGCCCCGTAGCCCAAGTTATGCCCATTTTAATGAAGCCCCTTTTGTCATGCGATCTTAGGCGTCCAGAAACATAATAGCCTGTTCATCAACACTTGAGCCCACATCAATCTACTATATACACTTGTCCTTGGCGGTACGCAAAATGGTTTTATTAGACAAAAAGTTGGAATTTTTTTGAAAAGGCAACAAGCACTACTACATTTGTATATCAACAGCCGCTATCGGCAAATGATAAGCTTTCAATACATCCACAGCCACTATAGGCTTGGAAAGACAAGCTTTTTATATCTCCGCTCCTGAACCAACCATTTGTGCCTCAAGACCAGCAGAGAAGTGATGATGTACCCTCCGAACAACTTGACGGACCCCCCTTCGAGATATGTCGAAGCCTTTCTGAACGAAGGCCCAAGTTAGGTCTCCTGAATGTTCGTGGGCGTCAAACCATTCATACACACGAAGGTTACCTACGGGGAATTCGCCATTGGAAGCCTTAAGCCCTTCGGAGGTATGGTTGACGAAGGAGCAACGGATAGGAGATCTTCCTGACTTAGTCAAACCCACGATCTCCCTCTATTTCCTGGCTTTCCCGCCAAGTTTGAGAACGTGGGTCACTAAGCCCTAGCGGTTACCCACAAACATGGGACGCCCCCATGTTCTCCGACATTTGCGCATAGGTGCCCTCAACCCTATTTCTTCCACTATAAATAGGTTGGACGGGTAGAAGATTATGGTAAGCTCACTTAATACTCATCTCTTTACTTACACACGCATATACAATCATAACTCATACTTACTCTCATGCCAGAGGTGTTTCGCAAGGTCCAAGCCCTGCATAATCACTTAACATAGTGTCTTCGTATTTCTTATTCTCAGGTGAAAGACAATCTTGGCTGAAACATACCTTCGATCACCATTGAAGCCTGGTAGTGCAATTTATTGTACAATCAAGAAGTAATGAGCCAATCTTTGCATTCTATCACCACTGAGTGAAGCATGTTCTCGTATCTGTTTCAGTAGATCATTTGCACCTCTTTGATCATTAGCTGCAACCGCTTGCACACATAGACTCAAAAGTGTTCTTAAGTCCGCAACATCCTTTTTAGCACCTCGTTTACCACGACCCTTACTCGCATTACTCTTCTGTTGTACTCTTGCAGTCCCATTGTGAACAAAATTACCTTGAGGAAGGTTGTTTGATCCGCTCCAAAGAAGCACATCATCAAATATCTTTGACCTTACAGTTGGCTCGGTATAAACAACAAACTTCTTAGTAACCCTCCCATCCTCGACCAAATCTTTCGAATGTGGGTTTTTTCTTCCTCTTGATTCTTCCTCAATAGCATTCATTTCGTATTTCTTCTCAGCCTTAAAAACCATTGTATCAGCCTCTACAGTCCCGAGTTTATCTAAGGTCTGATCACGGCTCAAAAGGAACCTATTTGATGTTAAGAATTTGACACAGGTTTGATGTCTCCAGGATTGTTATGATCAAACAACAACATGTTATCAATCAAACAAAGAATCCATAAAAGAGAACAAGTGATGGGTTTGAACCCTAAAAGAAACTGATATATATAATATATGAAAGGGTTGAGTCATTTACAGGATTGGTAAGCTATATATACATGATGAACCGTTGTATACATGTCTGATAAAAAGACATGTCGATTCAATGAAAAGTAAACGTTGTATTCTCAAACGTTGTAACCCTAGAATCTTAAATAACCGTTTCTATCCTATCTTTAGGCTAATGGGTTTGGTGGCCCGTTGGCCCAAGCCAGAACTTGCAAGCTTCTTCCTTTTGGCATCCAATACATTAAACGGTCCAACAGTTCCCCCTAATGTCGAGATGCCAAAATCTTCTCAGTTTCTTTCTTCTTGTTTCTCAGTTCCTTGATGCCTTCTTCAATCTTTCTTTTAATCTTGATGTCTTCAATCAATTGGTGCGTCACTGGATCTTCATGATCTCCAAGGCAAGTCCTTTAGCCTCTTGAAACATGTCCTTCTGTTTCAACTTGTGACTTCAAGGCAAGTAAATCCCTTAGCCTTCTTCCTACACCGGATTTGAGTACATCTTTATCTCGGTTAAATCCACCGTCTCTAATCTTTCTTCTTTAAACGGCATCCATGGTTGCGTTCCTTTAAAAAACGCATGTTTGAATCTTGATTGGTGATTTGAAACATGAATTGGGTGTTGCTTGATCCCTTCGGCTCTGATGCCACTGTTAAGAATTTGACACAGGTTTGATGTCTCCAGGATCGTTGTGATCAAACAACAACATGTTATGAATCAAATAAAGAATCAATAAAAGAGAACAAGTGATGGGTTTGAACCCTAAAAGAAACTAATATATAAAATATATGAAAGGGTTGAGTGATTTACAGGATTGGTAATCTATATATACATGATGAACCGTTGTATACATGTCTGATAGAAAGACATGTCGATTCAATGAAAAGTAAACATTGTATTCTCAAATGTTGTAACCCTAGAATCTTAAATAACCGTTTCTATCCTAACTTCAGGCTAATGGGTTTGGTGGCGTGTTGGCCCAAACCAGAACTTGCATGCTTCTTCCTTTTGGCATCCAAGACATTAAACGGTCCAACATTTGAGTCTACAACACCCTTTTGAAACTGCACAGCAGTTGTGCTACCACAAAGCATATCAGACATACTTTGAATACTCACAGGTGAATCAGCAAAACAATCTGCAACACAGCTATTACCGCTCTACGAATAAGACGACTGAGACCTAGACTGTAGTCTGTGACTCAAGACTAACTGGAACAGTTGGCACAAGAAGCGACTCATTATCACCAACATCACAACTAAGAGCAGTACCAGATCCAAGACCATTACCATTCCCAATACATCTGTAATCACCTACCATTGAGTAGCAACTTTTTGGTTCAGGGAAGCGATAAATCAAATGATTGTAAGAATAAGTAACCCAAAAGATAAGTGTGCAGAAAGTCCGCTCACCAGAGGTCCAACCAAACTCACGTGATACAAGGGTGGTTTACTTAAACCCCGATGAAAATACTTCCTGCCCAATCAGCACACTTGTCAATCTTTCTTCCATCATTGACTTTAATCTTTCTTTATATTCTCTTTCTGTCGAGCATTGTCTGAACTTTCTTCTTCTGAAAGCCACTCTCAACAAAGTCCCAAAGATCTTGAGACTTAAAGAGAGTCTTCATCTTGATGCTCCAGAACTCGTACAAGTCACCTTTGAAAATCGGAATCTGCGTTTAAGAGACATTCACTGCTATGTTATTTGACGCCATTTAGTGGGAAACAAACGTCGCAAGGCTCTGGTACCAGAAATGTCGTTATTTGAGATTAACAACAAAGGACAGCGGAAGTATATATGTAAATTGATACTGCGGTTCAATGTTTTATTGATGCTTTATTGATATGTGATATAGCATAGAAAGTGAGCGTTTATATATGTAGGCTGAGAACAAGAAAGAAAGGAAGACCAAACACCCAAAACATGACCTCAAGAGACCAATACTTACTGAAGGAGACAAGCAGCTCCAACAGTTTCACTATCTCTTAGTTATTACTGAATCACATTAAAAGAAAAGCATTAAACTCGAATGAACACTTAATTTCAACAACATCAATAGACAAGTCAAGCTTTCAAAAAATTAGTAAACAATCCAAAATGCATAAATTTATTTACAAAATCAACATCAATAAATGATGAAAAAATAACCAAGTGAACCCCATAATAAAAGTTAAATGAAATCTAGAGGTTTCACCAAATGCGCTATATGCACAGATCAATACCCGTATTTACTAAGTAGCTGCTTCTAAATGTCAAAATAGATCCTGGGAGCGATGCAATTCTAGGAAGATGATGCAGCAAATCATTAAAAGTGGTTCCTTGACATACCAAAATCCCTTCCCAACCTTGATCCATCTCGATCTCTGGTACTGGTTGCAATCATCGTCGGGATAGTCATTTCCATAATGCACATCATTCTGATTTTTCCCGTCGTCATCAATGTTCATATTGTCATTACCTTCCTGAAGAAAGGCACACAGCGAGTTTACTCTTGACATAAGATTTTTTTCATCGGAAGCTGATGTCAAGTAGGTGTCATTAAGTAGAATTTGTGATATATTCTGGAGCATATCATTTTGGTCGACTCCACTTGACACATTCTCAAAGAAAGGTAATACCTGATCAGATTTTTTCTCCGAAATACAGTGTCCAATGTGGTTTACAAGATCAGATATTGACATAGTCTTCGGCCTCACATGACCCGAACTTTCAACATACCCATGTTCTTCCATATAATCTTCATGAACCAAACCATTAGCACCCATTTCTTGTGCCTTCAGCGAGGAACTTTGTGAAGCAGATGCATAGGATCTTTGTGATGTTCCTGATGGATTTTGATCTTCACCACAAGCTTTTGATGCAAAGGGTAAGTCTAAAACTGGGTCTAACTGTTGGCTAAGGAATTTAAGGCGTGTATCACATTGAATCAGTTTTTCATAATGTTTGTTTAGCACGCCTTGGGCACATTGTAGATAATGTTGCCTGCAGAAACCATAACATGAAAATATTGTTGTCAAGTTCTTAGTATTTGACTTCCCGTCAATAAAAAGGGTATATTAACTTGGTCGAAATAATGAGTTTTTGATCTTTGAACATATATATTTGTTGTGGTGATGAGGGTCATATAATCAGTTTTGGATTATTAGTTTCTATTAGTTGCACTATAATTTGTTTATCTAAGGACTAAGGCTAAACAAAAAAAATTTGTTTTACCCATTTCCTAAATCTAGTTTGCAGAATTTTACTCAGATTTCTATTATTGTCTATCAGATATATTGTCCTTGTTAGTCATTTTATCTATAGACTTAAATAAATCATTGCAATATACTTGCACCATGTGAATATCATGGATTTATAAACTATGTTTTACCGCTTATTTTATTGCAACTAATATTAGCTGAACGCATCCAAATAACCCTTGAACATTCAAGTAACAAGTGATATTATCCATCCCAGGCTAGTATTAATGACGTTTAGGAATTATTGTAAGAATGTAATATAAATTACCTATATGTGCTTGCTTCTCCATTAGTAAAATCAGTAGTTGCTTGCCAAAGAGTATGTTTTCGAGGTTGTGGATGTCTCTTTGAAGAAGAGTGGCTGTTTACCAAGCTGACAACAAAAACAAAGGTTCCATGTGAAATTAGATATCATACACACTAAACAACTATTGGCTTTCTCAGTGTGCTGTTTTTCTGTAGCCGTATTCAACATCACAAAATCACTTTCAGAAAAACGTATACAAAAAGAAACAAAAGAAACTTACCCAAGTTAAACCAATACAAGATTAATGAAAGAAAGTAAATACCACAATAGTCAAAGAGCCTGGACCATCATCTGGACAGTTTGCCTTCAAACCCACAATGTCTTCCCATTGGATTTCTATTTTACTCTTTAGTCCACCATCAAGAACTTCCCACACAAGCTTATGCTTTGCAAAGTAACATTTAGCCACTAGATCACCTTCATGTTTAGACACATACTGCCACAAAGAACAAATATCAGTTACATTTCAAAATGTTATAAAACATACTAAAGGTAGCAGGTTTGAGGACATGGATGAAAAACGTAAACGTCAGCTGGCTTGAATAAATCACTTTGTAAATAAATTATTGGTTGGAATTGAGTCATTGACCCCATGCAGAAACCATTTAGAAAAGGTAAATTAACAGTGTCCCAGTATAATACCTCCCATTGTCCAATTTTCAAAAGTACAGCAGGAAAGTTAGACGCCTTCAACTTCTCAACAGAACCCGATGTCCCAGCTTTTGCCTTAACTTTTTTCTTATTTTCCAAATTAAGATTTTCCATTGTCAAGCAACCTTCTTTCTTATTGCTTTGGGCAAGTCTAGCTTGAATTAGCTCCAACAATGATGGACTCTTTTTTAGCCGCAAACCCAAGGGACTTGGCTCATTGAGTAGGTCATACTTAGATGGTATGACGGGTCGTAACTCATGGTTATCAAGGCTCAACTGCAAATTGGTAAATGATTGCAATAAGAGAAGGAAAATTAGTCTGACTTGTAAAGAATATTCTTTCTAAAATACACAACTTCAACACAAATCATAATTTTTAGCTTATTAGATGTAAATTAAAATTTTGAATTCATCCCGCAACACCCGTGAACCCCTTTACCACTGTACGATATATAATTATAGATGTGCGTTTCTTTTATAAAGTTGCACCAGGAGCTGATATCATCACATTTTCTAGAAAGGCAAAAGTACAACCAATCCCTAATTGTTTTCTTTCTATGTTATTAAAGTATAAATTTTATAAAACAACAAAAAAATGCAACCAATCACAAACTTTTTCTTTTCTGTCATATCAGCAATAAAACTACCAATCCCAAATTGTTTGATTAAAATACACAATACAGAGAGATTTGTAAGTATAAAACTATAAAGAAAACTTGAAAAGGTCAAATAGGAACAACTTAGGTTGGCAAGTTGATAACATTCATAAATAAAATTAAGTGATCCTTAACATATGATTCACATAACTACATGTTTACATACAATCAAGCTTATAATATGTTTAATAAATATGTTATTTATAACTTTGTAATGCATTATGCAGTAGAATTAGGCAATTGTGCATGTCTTATTCTAACTCGAACTCAATATTCCAAACATGCAACAACATCTCCTGAACCCTTAGTCAATAGCTAAAGTTTCTTCCTACTAAATTAAAGCCCAAAGTGTAACATAATAGTCATTTATGCATCGACTACCTGAGTAAAATAAGTTGTTTTCATGTTTGTTTCTGTCTCGAAAAACAATAAGCATGCAAAGCAGTTTTAATATGCAATACAAAACAAAAATAATCCTTTATGCCCAAATGAATAAACATGAATAACAGACCCAAAAAAAAGTAAATGAGTAATATCACAGATCATATAAACAAAAACATAAATCAAAACCTCATTATTTGTTCGTAACAACGATGGATTCCATCGTTTCTGAAGCTGTTTCACCTCTTCCTCATTCATCAAACGCTTTTCACTTACTAAATCCGCCATTTCATGCTGCGGCCATTGCCATGCATCCTGGTTGTTGTTCTCGTTGTTCACAAGCCACATTGATTGAACCATGATACTGTAAGCTTCAAAAACCTAAAATATAAACAACAATAAAAAGTACGTACGTGACTATAAAAACCCTAGAGAAACATGTGATATAAGCGAGATATATGGAGAAAAATAGGCGGCGTGAGCAGAATCTGGTCGTCTTTAAGGTATATTTATGTGAAAATGAATGTTTAAATGACCAAAATATCCTCACAGCTGCTGCAAATACGAAGAATCTTTTATTTTTTAAACTTTGTTGACGTAATCTTTTGTTATCAATAGTATTTAATTTCCAAACGAAACTAATTGTTTTCCTTGGGAGATATATATTTTACCTTTGTAAACAAAAATTTGGTACTTTTTTTTGAAGGTGAATTTATTATAAAGTCTTCGTCATGGTTCGACAATGGAGTGCCAGACTACGTGTCTAAACCGGGTCCGCTAGAGAGCTCCTCGAAGCGAAATGCTTATTTCAATACTCGATGGAAAACCCCTACTAATCCGCCTGAAGGCACGACAATTAATAAGGGTAAACCTTGCTTTTTCCAAGATTCGAACCGCAGGGTTACTGCGCCCAAACCCTTCATTAAAGACTACTGAAGGAAAATCTCTCATTCAACCCTGCAGAATTGAACTCAAGACCTCCCATAAAAGGCACTGGGGACTCAAGGTACTTAACGTTAATAAACCAGTTGGTTAAAAAAAAAAATGTTCTTGTACTTTAATTAGTACGGAGACTTTATTTGTTTCTAATACGGAGACAGTATTTAGTTAGCATATTCCGTGGTACCTAAAGTTTACTAAAATTAAGGGATGTGAAATTATCAAAACGATTGAAAATGAAAGTATATTTTGAGATTAAGATCTTTTCAATATTTTGAAACCTGGCTTGACTTGATTGATTGAACCGGTACCTGCTTAGTTACCGCATAAAGAGTGATTAAATCGAAACCGAAAGCTTGACAACATAAATTAAAAACCGGTTTTTAGAAACAGTAGATCTTCTATCTTTGTTGTGCCGGCGTCGGTACCACGAAACGGTTTTGAGAAAAAAGTGATTAACCCGTAAATCGAAAACTTGACCGGATAAATTAAAAAACCAATTTTTTAGAAACAGTAGATCCTCTATCTTTGCTTGCAACGAACATAAAAAAAATAGTTTTTCCATTATGTACTTCGTTCAATCATATTCGTTGGTTATTATTTTGTCTTTGTTTATTAGTTTAAGTGTAATTAATTAAAAAAACTATAATAATCCATTTCATAAAAAAGAAAACTCGGTGAAGTTACAGAATCACAGTTGTATACAACTCTCTGATTTAAAGGTATTATTCGAGCATATATTATGTACGCGTGAATTAGTAATTGAGCAAGTGATACATGATTTTTACAGTTGGATAAATCTTTTTCAAGTAATATAGATGATTTTAAGATGAGATTGTATAGATATAAAAGTAAAAAATATTTATAACAGTTAGAATTGTGGGTCTGAGTGCGGGTGGTAATAATCAAACAATCTTAATATATTTTTTGAATCGTGTAGAGATCACTTTTAGATTGAAGTATTTTGAGCTTATTTGTATTGGGTATCACGAAATCTTCAATTAGATAATTCAGAGAATCACACTTAGTTTTTAGGGCACGAGAGAACTAATCAATACACAGAAAGTGATACTTGTTATGTTGCGGAACACATCAATTCTTATGTATATAACTGATGCTTATTTTCTAGATAACGTTTTAAATTTATAATGACTTGTTTACCTATGATCTACTATTGCACTAACGGGCAGTGTACCCGGTTGTGTGTACTCTAGTAATTTGGTAAAATCGATGTCGTTCCAAGAGCTAATGGCGAAGTCTAGTTTAAGTTCTAATTGTCACGAAAATGATTTAAGATTAATTAACTAATTAATAAAACTGAAATGAAATGTGAAGATAATCAATGGAGAAGAATGTGTTAATCTAGTTACTACATTATCAAGCAACGATCTAGTTCCTATGTGCAATGTCTATGTCTCGCCTTATGTAGTGTCAAGTCATTAGGCACGAATGATCATCATGCCCTAACCTATAGTCCTTAGATTCCAACCCCGATGGTCATGGATGGTCAAGTATTTAGTTCCTAGTCATTAAGTACCAACAATCTCTAAGACCTATCTAGTGTCATTTGACACTTAAACCCTCGTTTGGTCCACGTAAGGTTTTCCCGCATTTCTTAAGTATCTATTCTAGTTTAGGTGGAAATATGATCAATTTCACACAAGGATGATGGTCACACCTCAAGTAACCTATAAAGCTAATGTTCAAATGATCGTATACTAACTAGCATTTTAGGTTCTACCCTACCAAAACGCGGGAATTCAATGATAGGCTAACAAGATATCCACATAAAGCAATAAATAAACAAGGAACATGAATCAAAGCATAGATAATTTTATAACTAGGCTAATACATGAAGTTTTTAGCCTCTCATATTAAAAAGTATAGAAATAACAATGTTTATAATCAAAGAATTAGTAAACATTTGGTTTGATACAAATACTTGATGATACGCTAAAGCTACGAATGAAATGGTATGAATTCTCCCTTGTGAAATCTTCTAGAACTGCTGAAATCGTCCTTGATGCAACCCTATTCGTCCTTCAAATTCTGTGTGGAGTAAATGATGTGAAAATGTAAAATTAAGGCTTTTTTTTTATAAGATCGACTAAGTTACGGCGTAACCATAAGTAAAGGGTTAACCCGTAAGTTCCTTTATCACTAGATGTCTCGCAGTTGTGTAGATAGTTACGGCGTAACCTTGATGAAAGGGTTACGCAGCAAAACTCTCGTTAACATTTATGGTGCAAATCTACTTCGCAACCCAATGAGTGTAGTTACAGCACAACCTTCTTGATCACTGAAATCTTCTAAGTCCATAGATATTTGCGTGTAACCTAGTCGATAAGGTTATGTCGTATCCTTGTGATGCGTTGACTTTGGTCTTGTGTGGCATCTTATATTACGGCGTAAGTTGATCGACTCACTTACGCCATAACCTTCATTAATCAAGCAAGTTCAAGTGTTTCTTGAGATATTTCTTTCTAATTTCGCATTTCTTCGTTTTTATGCTCAATCATGACCTGAAACAAAATATAGAGTATTTAGAGTATATATTCGCATGAAACTATAGTAACTATGAGCATAATTAGGTGAAATTGATGTTATAATATTTAGAATATTTGATGTTATCAAGTATCCCCCACATAAACTCTACTTGCCCTCAAGTAGACCTCCTTAGAAGCATTCCCAAAAAGATAACTCCCAAGTTAGCTTGAAAGATATAAATTTCAAAACTACCTATGCTAGAAATATCAAAGTCGAACACCTCACGAAAAGGGGAACAAAAACACTTATACGCTCACTAGTCTATGTGTTTCATTTTGGGGTGATCACTCATAAGCACGGTCATAACATGTAATTTATCATAGACTTGAAGGTTATACAAATCTCCACCACTAGATCTAAGTTCAAGACAATTCTTAAAGGAAATAAAGGGTGAACAATTATGCAGGCTTGGGTTGAGTCATTCATCAAGAACAACTATGAGTAGGAAAAGACATAGAATACACATTTAAAGGTCTAAAAATAAAAATATACACAAACAAATAGTATTAATCCATAGTAGAGTTGTCACTGCCCACCGTTCATCCAAAACTCTAGCACCAAAATGCGAAAACCAGATCATCAAATAACAAGTTAGTGTGTTATGATGTATAAGTAGATGACATCTAGTGGTGATTAATGCACACTAACTTGACCTTCAAAAAGCTAGTTGGTCCAAGATGATTAACAACTCATATCATCCATTGAATGCGAATGAGCTATTGCCTCCTTTCTAGTCGAATAAGCTCAACACTAAATATATGGATTAGTGTTTTGTAGTGTAAATCTTAGAGATGTACACTAATCCATTATTCAATAAATATGAACAAATAACAATTTTTTATTTTATTTTATTTTTAATTTTTTAAATCATAAATATAAAAAAAAGAATAAATAATAATAAAAAAAAATGTCATCCACCCTATTGAGATGAATCATGTAGCATAATAATGAGTAGTAAGGGGGTCTTTAATTATCTTCAAAAATATGTCTTCCATGAAAGCATAATTCCCGAACCTCTCAACTCAAACCAAGGACTTAGGCAGACAACAATTCCTCAACCACATAATTAAGACTACACGGTAGGCTAAGGTGATATAGTGTAATGAAGCAATAATAAAGTGCATTAAGAAATGAAAGATTGGCTCTGAAAAGGTATATCTAAGGGTATCTTGCACTAAAGTTGATTGCAACAAATAGGTTTATCACGAGAGGTCACGAGTCTAGGTGACGAGTCGATAAAACACACAATATAATCACATATGGGCTAATTTGGTGTAATCCTAAGATATCACCTTCTCGAACTATCTATCCCAATTGCACCAAGAAACTCAATGCAATACTCGTATATGGTCTCGAAATGATATAAAGGCCAAGTTCTAAAGTCTACAATACTATTAGCACACTCAATATTTGGTGGATTGTGTAATCTGAGAAAACGGATAAGGCAAAATCTCACCAATAAAATAAGGGTTTGTTGTGCTCGGTAAAATATCTATTCTAGTTCGGAACATGTCAAAAAAATTCAAAAAGGCAAAAATTATCAAAACAAACTAGAAAACAAGGGCAAATGAAGTCAAGTGATAATTCTACTCCCGTCCCCCACTTGAATTGTACAATGTCTCTATTGTACTAAATATAAAATATAAAGAGAGAAGAACGAGAAACTCCTCTGAAATTTGCTCCAAGATGTAGAAGGATCACGTAGATGGACGTGCTTCGACATGGCTTCCTTGAGGAAATTTCATTTCCCTGAAATCATAAACACTACCAAAGCATAACTCTAGAAAACACGCATATTAAATAAACAAAAATGAAACACCTAACTCACTTTCATAGGAATCACGGTTGCATTTAGTGTATGCAACAAGCATTTTAAATCACTTGGTGTCTCGAATGGACTAGTGTAGTCTCGTGAGGGTTTACAGGGAACACACCCACAAAGTTCATTTAAATACTAATACAAGGTTATGAAATGTAAGTATTTTTAAAGATTAATTTTTGCTACAGAAGGAAATTACGGCGTAACCTCATCGATTGAGTTATGCCGTAATTGAGTTTACCTATTCATTATATTTTGTCCGGGAGTGGGTTACAGCGTAACCTCATCATTAGGATTACGCCGTAACTACTTACTGATGTTAATTCCAGAAATTTTGCAACTCTTTGGTTCATTACAAACCATCTCGTGTCATCTGTTGATGTAGAAACCTGTAAAAAGTGATAACAAACAATCTAAACCAAACTATACCACTGAAACCAAATGAAAGGAAGAAAAGAAAAAGGACAGGTTGTCTCCCGACAAACACTTTTCTTTATTGCTGAGTCTTTAAGTTAGACTCCAAACGAGGTTCACGTAGATTTATGAACGCCAATAAACGTGTCCATTTTGTTTCTTATCATATTTTTAAATTTGTCCCCGTTCATCCTACTAATATGTAAGTCTATTCCCTCCATCTTCTCGACACATACAAAACTTTCTATTCCTTCGAATGTATAACGCCTTACCTCATACGTGTCTACCTTAACTCTTGGAGGGTCATAATTTGTTCCTTCCATAATACAATATCTCTTTTCTTCTTCCTCTAGTCCGTCTTCATGCCAATACACTGGTGTTTCGTTATAAACGCATTCACATTTTTCCCAAACATCTTGTCAGACATATCCTTTTTTTCCTATTTCAAGCTCGTATTCACCCAATAGTTTCATAATTTCAATCTCGAATTCTGATTTAAACTTTTCAAAGCTTTGGGAGTAAGGGTCATTGCCTCCTTCCAAGGTATCTGATCCGTCTGAATAACTGTTAATCATCCATTCAATGAACACCTTCTTTTTCACAACTTTTTCAATCTTAGTGGTTCCAAATTTGGCGCGTAACCAACCATCAAATGACAGCTCGTGACCTTTGCTTCTTAGTTTGTCTACTCGAACTTTTCTCCTCACTATCCCGTTCAATAACCTTCTTATGCTTGTTCAATGAATCCAAAGTGAGATTTTCCTTGAAAGGGTTAAGATTGAGTATTCCAGGGTTCATTCCTCTCGATCCTTCTCATTCCTCTTCAATGGAACAAGGGAAGCAATGGTTCATACCAAAAGGTTCATGTATAGCATTTTCTCCTGATTCTTTGCTTCCAGCTCCAGTTACGACATAACCTTGATCATGAGGTTGTGTCGTAATGTCTCCCTGCACTTGATAGAATCGTACATAATCATTTTAAAATCTCAATTTAATGCACTTGTTAATGACTGAGTTTCCGAACCTTATTCTGAACCAATCCCGAAAATTTATATCTTCAAATCTGATATCGTGCCTTTCCTTATCATGAAAACATCCCCACTCATTAATAGAGCTCTTCCCTTCCTTATTTTCGGCCAATTCTCCTCAGTTACATTTTTCAAGATATGGGTTACATGATGGCCAAATTTGGGTTGCATTCCCAATCATGTTTTGCACCGGTTCGCAATAGTGAAATTTCCAAGTAACTTGTTTTGGTTCATTAGTCTCAGACCGACACCTACGTCCTATCTTTGGTACATGCTCATCATCATAACAAACAAAGGCATCTCCATTGCTTTCATCAGAATTGGAACTATAATAGTATTGGTATCTTAAACATAAAGAAGAGTCATATGAAAACAGATTGTCTCCAATTTCCAAAAGGTCAAAAGGTTCTTCCTCTTGGGATGCTTCAGTCATACAAACTATTTCGATGGTCATATATGAGTGACTTAAAACCCCGTTCATTTCAAATGTAATTCTATCTTCACCTACTCTCAAAGAAATTTGCCTTTCAAAAACCTTTATACACGCATGTGATGTTGCTAAAAGTGGTCTTCCTAAGATTATATTTTCATTTGGGTTCCCTACCATATCTAGAACCACAAAATCGGCTGGAAAGACGAATTTATTACTCCTAACAAGCACATTTTCTACCATCCCTCTAGGTGTCTTTTTGGTCATATCAGCCATTTCAACCACCATTGTTGTTTCATTAAGGTTAGTTAACTTCAATTTTTTGAACAAATAAAATGGCATCATATTGACACTAGCACCTAAATATGCTAGAGCTAACATATTAAAGTTACCAATAGTACAATGGAGTGTAAAACCCCCGGGGTTAGACTCCTTCTTGGGAAGCTGGCTAGGTAATCCTGCTGATTTTCCACTCTCTTGATTATCCTGTAAGTAAGTGATAACATCAAATAGTCCTGATTATTAAGTGTCAATTTCCCCCGATAATGGTTGTAATTTATATCATTTATATGGATTTACGCTTGTTTTCCATTGTTTTCCACTTTCAGGTAAATTACGAGCATTGGAGCTTAAGAGACGCGGAATTGGAGAATTATCTAAAGATTTATCATAGTATTGATTTTGAAGAAGTTCTGGCGTAACTCGTCTCTCGCATTCTGCCGTAACTATTGCGTGACTCGGAAAACCAACTTATCATAAGGTTCTGGCGTAACTCTTCCCAAAGGCTCTGACGTAACTATATTAGGTCAAATGAGGTTCCACGCCGATACTTACTCCGAACTACTACATCAACTACGGCGAACCAAGTTTATTGAAGACTGGGCGTAACCACTTATTAGGTTCGCCGTAACCAGCAGATCTAGTGCAAAACACGATGAAATAGAAGGTTCTACAGTAACTCTTTTATAATTCTGTAGTAACCCGATCCGCCTATAAATATCCCACGAATTTCAAAGATTTCTAATCATCCCATTCCACACACAACAACGAGCGTGGGAAAAAGCTCAAGGCATGTCTAGAAAGCATACTTGAGTGTCTCGAAGGAGAAATCACTCCCTACGATAAGCATTAGCGTTTTATATTTTCTTTACTTTCAATTCATGTATTTCGTACCTTTGAATATTGAATTGGTTTGTATGATTAATATGATGCTAAGCACCTCTTGGTCTTGGCCTAGTTATGATTCCTTAATTGTTTTGTTTGCGTTTACTTTACTTCCGTACAATTATTTCTAAGTGTATGCATACATAATTTATTGGTAGCCACCCTTGGTTCGGTAGTTTTGAATGGCGGTGAGGCCAATTGCTCAGGAGATATGACCAACCTGACCTAGGTGAGCGAGACCGAGACAGGAAGGGTAAGATATGACCAACCGACGACCCTTTCTACTTGTGCGATTTGACCAATGATCACCTACCGTTTGGATGAACTTAAGAATTAGGGTGTGATTGTTTGTTGCTAACTTCCTGCACTCACTATTATAAATCTAGCATATAAGCGGTACTTAATGACTTGGCTTAGGAGACCAGAACAACGGGACTTATGAGGGACACCGACTTCTCTTGTGGTGGCATCTTTGCTTATAGGTTGTGGCGAATTGACCAAATGATGTCTCTCGACTATGACCCCACCGTAGTAATTGGAAGTAAGTAGGCGTAGGCATAACTAGCTAGGAGGATTAACTAGGTTAGCACCAATCTCCTCTATTGATTTACCTTTACCATTTATTTGCTTTTATTTGCTTTATTTTGCTTTAGTAGTTTAATTAATTAATTCTCTATCGAAACCATTATTAATCTGTGACACCTAGACTTAGTAATAATCCAACTCGCATAGCTCTTGGGACGACCTCGGCTTTACCAATTACTACACTCACGCACGACCTGTGCAGCTGCCCGTTAGTGCACTGGGTAGACCATAGGTATAACGAGACTTTATAAATATTAAAACACAGTCAAGTAAAACCTTCATCAGTAAGTAACTCCAAGAAGTTTATTAGTTTTAGAAACATGATTAGCATCATTTACCTTATTGTGTGTGAAAATGGCCTTGCAAGCTCCAATTGTTGCGTCAGTTTTTCTAGTTTGGACATCTTTAGTCAATTGCTCAATTTGAGTTTCTAAATTCTTGATTGCAGCATCTTGATTTCTCAAGTTCCTATCAGTATTCTCTTTAAGTTTCTTCATCCATCCCTCGAACTCATCTCTCTTCTTTGTCGACTCCTCAATGTGCTTATTACTGATTTCTTTAAGGCCAGGTTTCTTGTCTCCATAAAGTGGATGATTATCCATTCTTGTGTAGTATCCAAGTGGCCCTATACGGTATCTCGCCCCATTACCTCCATTTCCTTGAAAATCCTACTAGCTTCCCTATACTTTACTTCTTAGACACCTTTTAATTCTTCATGCAATGGGCAATCTTTTTCCAAATGTGCTCCTTCACAAGTCTCACATTCCACTTGTATAACATGAACACTTTCTTTCAGCTTCTTCATGTGTCTACCCAGACTATCAAGCTTGCTAGTAATTGCTGAAATTTCGTCCAAGCTTCCCCCAATACTTCTATCAAGCTTTCAAATCTACTTCGTGACCCAATGAGTGTGGTTACGGCCCAACCTTTTTGATCACTGAAATCTTCTAAGTCCATAAATATTTACGGCGTAACCTAGTCGATAGGGTTACGCCGTATCCTTGTGATGCGTTGACTTTAGACTTGTGTGACATCTTCTTATGACGTAAGTTGATCGACTCACTTACGCCGTAACCTTCATTAATCCTGCAAGTTCAAGTGTTTTTTGAGATATTTCTTTCCAATTCCGCATTTCTTCGTTCTTATGCTCAATCATGACCCGAAACAAAATATAAAGCATTTAGAGTATATATTCGCATGAAACTATAGTAACTATGAGCATAATTAGGGGAATTGATGCTAATATATTAATATTATTTGATGTTATAACATAACCAAAAATTAGTTACATTCGGTTAAAAGCTGTTGGCGGGAAGAGTCACACATGTTGTGAAAATGTGTGTCTTTTTGTGGGAAAAACCATTTGGAGGGTTAAACTTAACCCTGCAAGGAGAGTTACCCATTGACTACTGAAAGCGTGGCTATGACCATGTTTGTTTGTGACGGTGTCAGTTATTAAGCCTCCTAACTCGATTGTAAAATTAAACCTGATTCAGTCCTTGGTCTTAAGTAAATCACAATTACATAAACTATAAAAGATGACACCTAAATCGCCAACGATAACGACCTACAAATTTTTCTTGTTTTACGAATAAACAACAAACAAAATCATGTCCGTAGACGTAAAAAGATTTATATGTTCATATTGCTTAACTTCCATTTATCAGAGAAAAGAAACTCGTAAAATACTTAGACCGCTGGGTATAATAACGTGGGTTTGGGCGTTGGGCTGGCGTAGCCGGCGTTGAAGTGTTGTTATCATACCAGCGATCGGGGCGTTGGGCGCTTGCGTTGCGCTCTATGTTACTATCACAACTCAAATTGAAACGCACGTATGGACAAAAAAAACGATTTATAAACAACCCCCTCAAGTTCCTTTTGGTCATGGTTTTATCAATCATCCAGTTAAGTGTGTGTGTTTTTCAATGTGTGTGTACAGCGAGTGTGTGTTTTAAGTTGGGGCAGATGATAAGTATTAAGTTGGTTTTTGCAATTTAGTCCCCATGGTTTTTATATTTTAGTCCATGTGGTTTTTGTAGTTTTTTTTATTATTTTATTTTATTTTCTCAAAAAGGTGGTGTTATGGGGTGTTATGATAAGCGGTAATTTTTTGATATTAAAGTGATATGGCGCTGAGATGGCGGCACTTTTTTGATGTTACGATACCTAAAACTCTTATGTTCATCATTGTTGAGTTACTTTTTACTAACGGTGAGATGTCAAAGGGATCTAACCACCTATCAAATTAAGAAGATTTTAATACATCTACTTAAAATAAAAAGATTGTCTTTGTACTTCTTCAAAGTAGAATTCCATGTTTGGCTCTTTCAAATGAAAAATATTTTAGTTTCCTGCGATTCACGCCATCCAATTTGTAATGAAAATGAATGCTTAAAAAAATTAGTTGTAGCGGGTGATACATATAGTTAACACTTGGTAGCTTGTTTAGTTCACCAAATAATGTGTCGTTGATCTTTCATCGAATGTTTAAATGTTGCTAACACATTACACTAGGTGTAATAATGGCCTTTACCACGTGGTGGTGGTGCTTCATTACGCTACCACTGCGTGAAAACTTATGACTCCACCACCACCATGTGTAGTGTGTGATTTTGGTGGATATGGTGGTAGAGGCGACTGAGTGAAGAAAGGCACAAATGACTGTGTTAGTGAGTGTATTTCGTAGTATTGGTTTGGTTTGGATTTGATGGTTATTATTACGGCTATTTGGTGAATGAGTGAAAAGTTGATGTGATATTGAGGTGATGTTGATGAATGCGATTTTTATTACATCCAATCTTAGAATTGTTGGTTAATTTCGTTGACCACGTTAAAGCAAATGATGAATTTAAACCCAAAACGTTTAACCTTTGGTTCTACAAATTTTCATATATTTATATGATAGAAGAAAAGTCATTATGAGGTTGTTTCACAAAAGATTATATTTGCTGTAATAAAATTGAACTAATAAGAAAACTCTATTTTAACATATGACAAAATAAAGCAATTTTATTAGTCGATAAATATCAAAATTTAGGCCTAAGGTAGTCAAAAAAATTTTAAAATCAAACAGGTTAGTTTTATAAATATATAAAAATGAACAATGTCATATCTACGAAGAGTTTACAAAATTATACTCATACAATAACTTCTCAAGTTTATTGGTCCAATCATATTACATTATACTTTCTTTTTCTTCTTTCTTACTCTCCGTATTTGGTTGTAAACCACAGGACTAGAGAACTTAATTTTCTTTTTAGGACTTACGAGCCCGTTTGGTTTATTGTTAGGAATCACAATGGGTATTGGATTTGGTATGGGGTAGAATAACAATAGATATGAAAAAGTGTATTATTACGATTGTTTATGTTTGGTTGATAAACTATTGAATTAAAAAGTGTATAGATACTTGAATTTTGTAGTGGAAAAGAGAGGGGCTCGCGCGAATGGATTTAATAGACACCAAATCACACAGAATGAATATATATTCTGATCTACCCATTTCATTTTCAGGCCCACTAAACAAACATCATTAATCAGAATGAAATCCATAGATTCATTCCGATAAGCGTACACCAAACGCACCCTTATATATATGTAATATTTCCATTGGTCAATAAAATTTATAATTAAGTCCAAACCTTTAACAACCAACTGGCTTTAGGGGGAGGTTTACCCAAGGTTCGAGTCTCGCAAGAGCTGTGAGTTCTAGAGGTTTTCCTTCGCAAGTCTCTTTTAGTGGTTCGGGTCTCAGGGCCTACTCATTTTGATGGTTTAACTCGGGGGTTGGATTTCAAGTGTGGTGCCGTTTTAAATTATAAAAAAAAAAAAAGAAGAAAAAAAAACCCCCCAAACCTTTAACAAAACTAGTATCAGAATTAAACATGAACTAACTACACAATATGTAAGAAGTGAAATTATTAATATTATGACTAAAATAACGCAAAGACCATTTTTATTGGCATACTATGTGAAAAGCTGTACCTTAAAGCAACTAAGACAACATCTTAAGTGACCAAGTTCAGTTCATGATAGTACACATCATATGATTATAAACTTTATAAGAAGTAGACAAGCTAGTGAACGTCCTTACATATGATTAGCATGTTTTTCATGACAAACAATCAAGGGTCATTGTCTTAAACAATCACAATTGGGTACGTGAGTTGTCAGATACACATTTGATAAGTATAGTTTAACTGTTTTATAAAACTAAATAACGACAACCTTTATGTCTTTGTCCAAACGATTCGTTAGATTTAATCGTGCGATGTTGATAATATTCCTCTCGGTTATAATGGATTAACTACTTGATCACGTTCTTTCCGAGCTGTTTGAAGACCTCCTCTTCGAACCTAATTCGGATACTACACTTCGAACGACTTCACAGACCTCCCAAAATCACTTTTGACGTAAAGTCATTTACAAACAATGATTACCACTATAGGAATTCATCGATCGAATGTTAACACCCTCCGCAATGTGCCCTTTAAAGATACTATCACAGTTCATGACCAAGTCAACACACATTCACTGCCCAATCAAAGCTTCCCCGCAAAGATAGTAGACGTGGGACATTAAACCCGGTGGTTACCGAAATCCATGAGATACCCCCATAATCTCCGGTTTAAGTGCAGATTTTTGCCAAAGCCTATTTTCTTCCACTGTAAATAGTATGACAATGTTTTGGGTCTGGCTAAGTCCTTTTCACCATCATTTCATACTTTAGGATTCATACAACTATAATCACACACTTACTCTCACACCTGGAGGTGAGTCGCAAGGTCCAACCATTACGCTTCACTTAACGTAGTATTTTGGTATTTCTTATTTTCACGTTACCAAGCAACTTGACATACAACACTCACCCTCTAATTCTTCGATCACCATAGATAGGCCTGATAGTGTGATTTATTGCACAATCACTACTCTTGTAAACATCTTGATCCGCTATAAAACAAAATTGATGATCTTTGGCAGAACTGAGAATGCTAAGGTAGATTTGTGGTAAAACCATGTTTGACATGATTCCGGACGGATTTTCAGAGCGGAACTTGAAGTCGAAACTATAATCTCGAAATGAGATAATGAAGTTAAGGTGGTTGGTCATGTACGTAAGGAGGAGGCTACAATCAGCGCCAGTAAAGAGAGTCGAAGCGCTGATAGTCGACGGTTTGAGAAAGAAGAGTAGACATAAACTTAGGTGGGAGGATAGACTTAAGAAAGACATGAAGAGCTTCTCTTATCACAGGATATGACGCCGAGATAGGAATGCGTGAGAGATAGGATTAGAATATGTAGGTAGTTCGGGCTAGGTGGCAGGAGGTAGTCTTTGCATCTAGGTCTTTTAGGCGTCTCTTAGTGCCTTGCCTCTTTGCGTTTTAGGTTTTGTGGTCCCATAGCTAGTTCCCTTTGGACTTTAGTGTTTTGTGGCCTCTTCTTCCTTTTGTTTTACAGCTTTAGGCCCATTCGTTGTCTGCTTTCTTTTTGTGGTGCTTTGTTAGGTCTTGGTTTTTTTTTTCTTTTTTTGCCTTTGCCCTCTTTTTCTTTGCTTGCATTTTCCTAGGTGTCTTTAACCTCTTGCTTTTATGCATTTTTTTTTTAGCTTGTGTTCCTTGTCTTTTTAGTTCTTTTCCTTTTCTTTTATGTTTCTCATGCAGTGTTCGCTTATATATGTTTATGTCCTTTTTCTCTTATGTTTCTTTTTTGATGGTATCTTGTCTTTCTGCTTTGTATGTTTGTTTGCTTGTTTTTAGTCTTTTGTCTTTTGACTGCTTATACTTGTTTGCTCTCTTTCATCATGCACTTATTTCTCTTCACTCTCACCCGCACACTTGCACTTGCCAAATGTCTTTCTGAAAGCAAATCTCGCTACTCTTGATTAGTATGTTTTTCATGACAAACAATCTCGATAAGGGTATGATTTGTCTATATTCTTTTTCTCGATATCCTGCTTTGGCAGGATTGGATATATTGTTGTTGTTATTGTTGTTTGATAAACATATAAACCCAATATTTTTCGAGACATATATTGCATTTCTAACCTATGATATGTTTATGTTAATGTATTATTGAATTACTATACTATATCGACATGTTTTTACATAACAAAGTAAATTATTTAAAGTGACGTGAGTGGACAATAGTCCTAAACAAGTGGTCCTCCCAGTGTGGTGGCCCAATCTGCTAATCATCTTCTTAAAGTTGGTTTAAGAATAAAATAAAAATAATTAATATATCTTAATAGTAATAAAAAATGGTTATTGAGGTTATAAACTATTGAATATAATCTTTCGAATGTAATTTGGTTTGTGTATTAGATATGTTTGGGATTACTTGAAAAAAAATAATGCTCAAAACAGTCAAAAATAACATGCCGCATTTGTTTTTAAAAGATGGACCAGATTTGTACAACTAAAATTGTGGTTTGTGCATTTGAAAAGAGCACTTATACCATAGTTTTAGATGAGATGAAATCATCAAACCATATCCATATCTTACTCATAGATTGAGCTAGAATTGTTTATATTGGTTCATGTTGATATGAATGTATATGTTTATGTAATATAGAAAAAGCAAGTGGTTGGAGTATAACTTCTGGTATATGATCAACCTTTTAGTAAATGGTCCCTATTTATAGGGTAAATCAAATAAACATATCGGAACATGCGTATCCATAGTTCCATACGCATGCATTAAAAACTACTCTAAGTCTCTAACCCTAATTGGGTAATTTTTATAGTTATATTTCAACACTAGTTTTGCTAACCATATTTATAAAAGCTATGATCAGCTTATTATGTTTAGAGCACAAGGTGCACACAAGCTATTTTATAGCAAAAAATGTTGTTATTTCAGCACTTTTTACCTATAATTTGGAGCTTATAACTTAAACCAAATACACATTCTCTTCAAAAGTTGGTGTTATAAGACACCCCGCCCACAAATAACATAATAAAACACAAATACAACACAAAAAATTTTTTTAGGGAAAAAAAAGTAAAAAAGCGTAATGGCATGGCTGGTCATGACGGCGCCAACCCCTATGACACGAATATTAGATGATAAGAGCCTGCCTGGTTCTTGGCCTAAAACCCATGTGTCCTAGGGTTTAGCGTGTATATGTATGTCCCAGTTATGAGATTATCGGAATCATTCAATAATAAACATCATTCTCTTATATTACAAATCTTACATGGTTTCGACTATTACAATATTACAGGTAACAACGAAGAGGCGTGTGGCTTTCGACTATTAAGTTGGCGTTATAAGGTGGTACGATCCTTTCCAGCCATCGACACCGAGCTGTCTTAAAACATTCTCAAATATGAAAAACAAACCTACGACATAGATACGCTGCCATCATACGAGAAACGTGCCTATATCTACATATTTTACTATTAGATGATTTAACCAATGATATTGTAACACAAATGATCTTGTAGATGCATTGAACTTATATTTAGCATAAACTACTATTGTGAAATCTTTCGGATACACTGAATCTTTGTTTAACATAAATTACATCAAATCTACAATTTAATCTTTGCCTAACACAAGGATAGAGATAAACATCATAGGTCAACATGCCAATCACAAAAAATGGGTTATTTCTAAACAAATTTAGAGTCTAAAAAGATGGTTCGCGATAACAAAAATGCACAACATGAACTATCATGTTAGGCTTCAAACATGAGAGAATCTCAATCAACCTTAGTTAATGGGTGGTCACTACGGATAACCTAGTCAGGGGCGAGTCAACAATAAAACGTTTAGAAAAATCGTTGAGATCTAATGATACTTAAATAAGTATAGCAATGTAGTAAAGCCTAAAGAGCAACATAACTATGATGAGAGATGACTTACGAGTCTATGATATATAGTATTCATTTTATTCCATGCTACAAATGCATGTTCGACCCGTCTAAATAAACTTGTTAGACGGTCATTTGTAACATCCAAGTTGCGGTTGAAATTTTTACAACATTAACCAAACAAGTTGTATATCAACCCAATGCCACATGATACCCCTGCTCTAGCGCATATATCTTATGCCTGATAATTTCTCATGAGGTAAATAAATTACATCACCACAACATACATGATATATGATAAGTTATACATGTTTTGATATTTAAAATTCTCTTATTTTAGCTAAAATAAATAGCAAAATTGTTATTTTAATTACAAATATTAGGTGAAATTGCTATTTTGTAATGTAAGTATTTTTTAACAATAAAGAAGCTGAAATTGCTATTTTGTAATGTAATTATGTAAGTGTTTTTGAACAATAAAGACGCAAACTAAAGGATTAATGAAAATCAAAGAGGCTTAATTGAGGGTTCAATGTCTATATTGGTAGCCCAAAAGAAATATAGTAAAAAGCCCAAATGACCAGGTCCGGAGCCTAAGAAAAAAGCCCAGTCCAAACGAAAATAAAGACCCGGTCTAAAATAATTGGAACCCCGGATCACAGCAAAGGTTACTATCTGTAAAGACCCGGTCCGAACATGACTTTTGTCCTTCCACCCGCCTACAGGGCCAGGGGAGTTCACGGTCAAACTCGCATAGTCGCAAAGTGTAGTTTATTTTGTTTTTTCAAGATGTTTTAGATAATTTAATTAATTTTTTTAATTAACTTTTTTTAGAGCAGTAATTTTTCACATTATCTCGGGAGTTATTTTACATATAATTTTTTTTTTAAATCTGAAGGGTAATTTTCATCATTCATTTAAAATGAATCGATACCAAGATTAAGATTTTATTATTTCACGTATTTTTATAATTTAAATATCTCTTAAACCGTTAATCGTTAAGTGAAAATATTTACACCGTCATGAAGAAGATTTAATTATCTTTCTATACACCAAGACTTTGATATACTTTCGAAAAAGAAAAAAAAATCGTTTTTTCACGTTTTTGTTTTTTACGTTCTTGAATTTCGTAGAAAAAATCATATATGATTAACATCGATTTGAATATCACATATGATGTGATATGTATATCATATGTGATTTTACACTAGTATCACGTGTGATATTACACTAATATCACGTGTGATATTACATATCATATATGATATAACATTAATATCATATATGATATAACACTAATATCACGTGTGATATTCAAATTAGTGTTTAATCATATATGATTTTTGATGCAAATTTCACTAATGTAAAAACTAAAAACTAAAAAAGCGTGAAAATCTGAAAAAATTATCGAAAGTATATCAAACGCTTATCTATGAAAAGATAATTAAACGCTTGTCGCAATAATATTTTTTTCGCTAACGATTAACGATTGAAAGTTATTAATATTTGAAAAAAATGATGAAAGTGGGTTTTTTAAATTGTTGGGATTAATCTTATCCATTAGATCAAATAAAAATGAATGGTGGAGATTGATTCTTTGGTATGTTAATAATCTTTTTTCCTCAAATGATCTTAAATCCTATCTCATATCTATAGATATGTAATTTATCTATGCTGGTATATAAAGTGTTTAGGACTTCTTAAAAAATAAAGTCTTTAAAAAATTAAGCTTATACATGTCACTTAAAAAAAAAAAAAAAAAAAAAAAAAAAAATTGTTGGTTTTAAGCATTACAAGTTCTAAGCTATGTTTACAATAAGAGTAAACTACACCATTCGTCCTTGTGTAATCGTTGACCATCAAGTTTCGTCCTTTGACCAAAAAAATTGCATCGTTGGTCCTTAGCTATGAAACGTTAGTCATCGTTGGTCCTCACACTAAGCGGTTGGACTAGCAGGCGTTAAGCCTTGTTAAGTGGAGGGTATTTATGTCTTTTCCACCCACACCAACACTTAAAACCATCTCGGCTCTTTCGATTCTTCCTTTTTGCTTTTTCTCGCTCTCTCCTCCTCCATTCTCTCTCTAGAAATAATCCCCAAACTTGCAAATCAAAATCAAGCTCAAACACCAACACCATCTCGTCATCATCTCCTCATCTAAACTACCACCACCCTTCTTAACAAGCACACTAGCACCACCACCATTATCATCTCATCACCACCACCACCATCTTCATTTTCTCACCCCACCTTGCCACTGAAACACTGTTGTTGTGATTAAGCGAAGTTCACCGCGACCTCGACCAATCCAAACTCGACCAATTCAAATACTAACCTATTCCATCTCCTACTACTCCACCATTAAACTCATTGATACTTGGACAAAAATGAAAACGAAAATCAATTCATCTTAGACTCGGACACTATATGTTAATTTCGGCTTTGGAGTCACTTCAGTGACTCGTGCTCGAAAGTGAGCACCGATGGTGAAGGATCTCGAAACTTGTTTTTTTTCTCGGTTTAAAAAAATATCTTCCACCCACGAAATCTTTATCAAGAACATGTTTCTCAAAACTACAACACGGATAAAAATCAAAAGAACTTATTAGGGTATCATTTATTCCACGAAAAACGTTAAACATTAATCTGTAATCGGTTTAAATAAAAGAAGTAAATGAAATGGTTCTTGTCGACTTACCCACGAAATAAAAAAAAGAAAATGAGAGATGAGATGAAGGAGATGAGGAAGGCGAGCCACTGACGCAAATTAAACCACGGGCACAAACACCAAACTGAACCTATGTGTGACCCATTCTATCCTTCTAACACTTGCAACTTGTGTCAACATGGGTGGAAGTGGCGGCATATGATGGTTACACTAGCGGCAGTTGTCGAAGAGATGAGATGGGTGACGGCTAGACGACGTGGTGGCCTGAGATGGCCGGAAAAGAGTGGTGTTGGCGGCTGGGATAAAGAGGAGGAGGGTTGGGTGAAACTAGGGTTATGTTTTTGATTAAATGAAATAAAATGATGAGTAAACTACATCATTCGTCCTTGTGGTATAAGACAAAAATGGGTGAGAAAAGACAAAAGTGGGTGGGAAAAGACAAAAATACCCTCGACTTAAATAGGCTTAACGCCCGTTACTCACGCCAGTTAGGGTGAGGGACCAACGGTGACTAACGTTTCGCAGTTAAGGACCAACGGTGCAATTTTTGGTCGAAGGCGAAACTTGATGGTCGGCGATTACGAGGGCGAATGGTGTAGTTTACTCTTACAATAATTTAAGGTAAACTACACCATTCGTCTCTTGTGGTATACGTTGACCATCAAGTTTAATCTATGACTAAAAAATTGCACCGTTGGTCCTTAAACGCGAAACGTTACTCAGATTGGTCCCTCCTCTAACGGCCGCCACTAACACTCGTTAATCGCCAACACATGATACCCACGTGAGGGTATTTCGTCATTTCATATTTCATCTTCTTCTTTCATACATCTTCATCTTCTTCCTTCATACATCTTCATCTTCAATAATCACCACCCACCAGGCTACCACCACCTTCTTGTATTCACAATTATACTTCTATAAAATTATTTCCCTACCACTATCTCCTCTCCATTCACCTCCTCCCTCCTCCTTTAGTGATGACCATATATCATTTTTTTCTCAAAAATAAGTGTCCATTTCAAAATCATAGTCATCCAAAACAATTTTACATAAAAGAAAAACATTTGTTGATTGATAATGGAATCTTTGTACTATTGTATAACTACGTGTCACTATCAAAGTAGATACGAAGGGAATAATAGCATTCTCTTGTCAAAATATGCAGCACCCTTATTTATGTTTTCATCGATAACGACACAATAAACGTATTTGATTTGGTGCAACCCAACTTTAGTGATGACCATATATCATTTTTTTCTTTTGATTGTTATGGTCATCATTGTTATTTTCTTTTGATTAAAAACCGACTACAATTGATGTGGCGGCTAGGGTTACCGTCTTCAGATCTTGATCGATCTTCACCGTTTCAGAATATGTAACCTTGCATTTCGTGTAGATCGTTCTCCGATCTTGACCAAACATTGTGAGTTTCGTTTCCAACCGTTTGAGCGTGGGAGTTAGGGTTGAGATGGTTTTATACAACTTCAAGATCGGGCGATTGATGGTGGCGATTGGGGTTGAGTGCATGAGGTAGTTGTTGTTGAGATTCAAGATGGTCTAACTGGCCGAATGTCACAACCCCATGTCTCCAACTACTAAACGAAACACGATGGTCAAACGATTGGGGTTCGTCGGCAAGAAACGGAAAGGATGTCTCCGCAAGAAGTTCTCATGGGAATAAACCGGATATGATCCGAGTGGTGATTGGTTTTGGTTGTGACGATATCTTGGAATTTAAATGGGCGTTTATTTGTTGGTTTTGAATTCTAATTTAATCTCATGTTAGATATGGGGATGGAGAGAAGGTATGAACACGTGAATCTGGTTTACTTTGATTCTTGTGGGTGGGAAAAGACAAAAGTGGTGTGGGTGAGAAAAGACAAATATACCCTCCACTTAAAAAGGCTTAACGCCCGTTAGTCACACCAGTTAGGGTGAGGGACCAACGCTGAGTAACGTTTCGCAGTTAAGGACCAACGGTGCAATTTTTTTGGTCAAAGGACGAAACTTGATGGTCAACGTATAACACAAGGACGAATGGTGTAGTTTACTCATAATTTAATACAAAAATACATCAACTTAACACATATAATTAATGATTATTAAAATACCTATCACTAAAAAGTACAAGTAATATACCACATGATACAAAACAATAATACATAAATCATCTTTTTTTTTTCTTTTTCTTCTTTAAATCATTCAGTAAATGAAATTTATAAATCATTAATGATATTATTAAAGTACTATATCACTCAAAAGTACAATTAATATATTACATCGTACAAAATAATAATGCATAAATCTATCTTATCTTTTTTTATTCTTATTCAAAACACCAACTAAATGAAATTTACAAATAATTAAGCGGATAGTACAAACCAATCTTTTTTCGTCCACGCAACATCATGCTACTGGCGGCACCAGTTTTGTGTCCACCTGGGACTGGCGCGGCCACCATACCCAGCCCTCTAATATAACTCATTCTACTTTTCACCATTTGTATTCTTATCTTTTGCATTATTATTGTTTTGTAGATAGTAGAATATGACTGCTACAATTGATGCTGATGTCATTGTTAAGCAAAACTCAGCCATTATGAGAATAAGGTAAATCACCATTGTATTGATCATATAATTAAGTTGTATTCATAATTTTTGTGTGTAGACCGGTTGTTGATGACCTCATGGCCGTTGACATGTACAGTAAGGTTGAGTGACGTCAAGTTGTTGAGTCCATCGACCACAGCTCTGACTTTGCTAGAGTCAGCATCTGGTTTTACTTTGTATAGGACCACGTGTTCGATGATTTGATCTCGTGTTACTGTGGATCAACCACTAGCATCGTACTACAGTCGCTCGAGAGCTAGTGTGCATAACCGTGAGAAGCTGGTTTTAAGCTTCACCTTTCTGTGTTGACTCCATAAAAAAGAATCAGATTATGAAATTCCCATCTCAACATAACTACTAGTCGTACTAGTATTAAAAAGAATGGAACCTTAGGAACTTGCTGAGAGAGGAGAGCATTGATAAAACGAATAATAAACCGTGAATGAGAGTTGAAAAATAACGAACTCACCATCAAGATGGTACCAGTGAGTCAGTAACAGAAGCAAAAGGACTAACCATCAAAATACCTGAAATAGCCAGCTCCCCCAAATGACCCGTAAACTTCCCAATCATCATCGGTAAGGAATAACCCATGTATCCACAGATTCAGATTCATTAGAGACCCTGCCTAAGTACAACTAGCTCTTCAACCAATACAATGTCTCATCTTTGCTGATATTCAAAGTATTATCTTTTCTTGAGAACCTGACCCCTTGTTCTTTACACACAAGCGGCCTTTTAAAACCTTTGTCTACCAATCTTTCGTATCTCTTTGCATACGAAATCTGGGTCCTATAGACATGTAGAATGTAATATATCATGAGAGGGAACAAAACCACTAGAAAAGCAGCCAGTCGAGGGAGACAATAAAATATAGGCAGAGTATGAATGGATATTGTTAGCGGGAGGGCTGAGAAAAACAACGCAAACAAGGGCGAATAGAGTTTCCCCAAATAACAAACTTGACATTCGCTCAACCAACTTATATCACGGATGAATTTTGTAATCTATTGCTAAGCCTAAAAGACCTACCTGTGTATTTGTGATTGTAATTACAAATAGGCAAATAGCACTATTGTAGATTACAATAACGCTAAAAACAACAACAATACGTTGTTTTCTTAAGCCATATTCTTGAAGCAACATGGTTAAATTCAGGAGAAAAATACCTGTAAGCACGAGTGTGTACAGTCCAAACATGGACGATCCAAAGATCAGGTTAAAACCAGGGGGCTCTATGAAACTACTGCCGCTATGCTTTGCTAATAACAACTTTAAGCAAACAAGTTAGACACTGGAATCATCACAGCTAACCAAAGTCATAGCTAAATGCCTAAATCTCAGTTGCCAAATTAGTGACAGATTCGTACAGGACAAAAGTTTATAGAATTGAGTTACAACAAAGAATTCGTGCCACGCCCCACTTCTGCCATAACTAATAACCAAATTAGATTAATTTATTTCTTGGTTCGTCTGTTGGAGATTACTAAGTTTGAGTCTTTTGTAAATCTTAAGTGCTTGCAACTAAGTACAACTTCTAACTACACGCTTACTTGTTTTAGGCTAGCTTTTCTACATTGCTTCGAAACTAGATTCCTTGACAATACCTCACTTTCAAATAGATGCTAAAATTAGGCAAATAAGCAAAACAGTCATTAAACATTATTTATTCACCTAAACAAACTTCCAAGCAAAAGGTCTACTTCATCTTTAACTTAAACAAACAAGCATTCGTATTTGAAACAAAATCATACAACTATCATATTCTCAGTCATTTCACTTCTTAAGACCTTTTAAGTCTCCAAGTTATAACAACTTGCCAAACACTCAAAACATTATCATTCCAATAGTAACAAGTTAATGTTCAAACAAAACGCAACAACCACCAAAAAAAAAAAACAAGCACATTACAAATTAGCAGATTGTGTAGCAACTGGCACCACATAATCCAGCACCATAACACTCTCAACAAACTCCTTCACCTTCTCCCTCGTCACTTTCTCCACATCCATCTTCTCCATCTCCTCAACTCCATTAAAAACCGCAATGGACGCAATCTCGTACCCCTTCGCCCTCTCCGAAAAATTCTCACCTACACTCAATTCCTCAACAACTCGCCCAAACTCATCCTTAACACCTCTAATCACCTCCAAAACCTTACTCTTATCATCCTCACTTACATTCTCCTTCAATTTCACGAAACTCACTCTCATCGCCTTCCCAGGTTCTATCACACCTGTTAGATCGAATATTATATGCTTTGGTTAGAAGTTTTAAAGAGAGAGAGTATGTGTATTATTTGACGATTTTACCTTTAATTTATACACTCAAATTTAACCGGAAAAAGAGTAAATCGGTCAAAGAATAAACAAAATGGTTATACGATGCACCAAAAAGATGAAAATTAAAACATGTTACATAGATCTAGAAAAAAAAATTGGTTACACAACAAACAACATACCCAATCCCGTCAATTTAATCCTAAAATTTGAAAAATAAAAGTGCTAACTATTTACACTATTAATAATTTAGACGTTCTACTGAAAACATTTGCTCGTAAAAAAATAGTTATCGGTTAACCGCCGCCGCATTGCGCGGGTACCCTTCTAGTCTAATAAAACTATCCTTACATTTGAGGCCTTGAGACCACCAGTCAACGGCCATGACGTCATCAACAATCGGTTTAACATACTCATTGACCACACGCACATGTTCAGGATGGACAAAGTAGGTATTGAGATCATCAACTGATTTATAACGGCCGTGCAGGACATGCGTAAAAGTCAACGCTGAGTTTGACTTTTGTACCAGTTCACCGGAGGTTAAGTGGAGGGTTAAGTTGAGAGAGGTGAGGGTGTTGAGGGCGTTGACCATGGAGTTGACTATTTGAGAGTCAATGATGATGTTTGGTTTGACTTTCAACAGGACTATGTGTTCGATGAACTGGTTGGTTGACATTTTGATTATTGGAGATTTGTTGTTACGAGAGTTTATGAAAAGTGGTTTTTGGGGTTGTTTGAGTTTGAGTTTGAGAGGGAATGAGGGGAGGGTTAGTCGTGTGTGTGTTGGTGTATACAGCAGCTTTGTGGACATGACTGGGATTAGGGAGTGGGGTTGACTGTTGAGTGTGAGTGATGATGTTGATGTGTGATAATGATGGTATTAGATGGGTATTAGTGAACAGTTTAGGCTGGGCACACATCGACCCGCAATTTTCCTGTCAGCTTTCTTTCTTCAATGATTTACATGCGATTTTTTAAGCACAGTAAAACGACCTACACCACAAAAAATATACTACACAGAAATACATTATAATTAATAAAACACACACAACACAATACAATAATCGGTCGAGACGTTCGTGAGTTTTGGAGCCGACCGACCCTAGCGACCCTCATCCTGCAGTGGTGACGACCCTCAATGACCCCAGCGACCCACATGATCGACCGCCATTGTGGGCAGCTTTACAGAAGCGTAATAATAATATGATATGTCATCTAACAAATCTTCTGAACAAGGTTTGAATTGCCCTTGCCGACAGTAACTACTTGATATTTGATTGATGAAGAGTGCAATAGTCACATTTCTTAAACTCGTATTTTTATCTGGCGACAATAATTTTAAGACGGAGGGAATAATGTATATCGCTAGACAAGTTTTAGTTGTATAAATAAAATCGTTAAAATAAAACGTTAGAACTAAACTTGCCAGATACTTCTGGGTGTGTATCTTATCTTTCCGTTTTTATAAATACTTTTTGATGCTTAAAACGACAAACGTCAATACACGACTGGATGGATGAAAATATAAAGTAATCTGGACAATAAACACTTTGCATTTGATATTTGCAGTGGCTGTAACTACAACAAAACAAAGGAATAAAAAGGCCTGCAATTCGAAACCAAAAAAGGCTCGTAAAGAACCACTATTACAACAATAAGATGAGTAACAACAAGTTAACAATAACAAAGCTGCTGCCTCTGCATCGAACTTGTGCCTCTAGTCAAAATGATTCGGTGAAACATCGGACCTAGTTGGCTCGGTTGACCTTCAGATACGGCAAGGCACCTATGACATTGTTGTAGTCGCAGCGGTCAACTTGTACCTGATGAGACAAATGAGTGTTGTGAGAAATACAAGGTATATGGATTTGTTATAAGCAGGTGTCAACTGTTAGTACTACAGAGACACACTTGAGACTTGAGAGCAATGATCTAAATCTGTAAAAGTAGATTTTGGATGACATTCCCATCTGTAGTTTTACCGTTCGAAAACACAGCTCAAAATCCATTTATAATTAAATGGGTTCCCATTGTCAACTCTACAATATAGTGAGCAAACCCCTTAAAATTGCATATCCTAATTTACTTTCTTCATGCATCAATGTTAGACTTAGGGCTACTACTTTCAAGCTTTAGTACTCTTAGTAGTAGATGCTAAAGAATTAATTTTAAGATAACAAAGGACGTCATAGTTGCACAAAGCATCAACAGTCACATAAGAGACAATAATACCCCCAATAAAAGGTGTATTTTATTATGACCGAAAGTCACAGGTGAAGGACTAGTTAAACAAACAACCTTTTTACAGATTTTATAAATAAGGAATAATGTTGTCAATCATGACCGAGCTCAGGAGTCACGACCGACCAAAAGAAGGTAAACCGATGAGGTTTTCCCTGTTCAGGTTACCCGGGAAGGGCGAGCCATTTGAGTCGGATTGTACACGGCCTCGCCAGGTTAATCCTGGAACCGTTTCTGACCTTTCCCTAGCCACCCCCAAATGTACACACCTAGCGAGGTTTGAACCCTTGACCTCTTGATAGGAAACCAAGGACCTTACTACTAGGCCATTTGGGGTTTAATAGAATGCCGTGGTAAGGTCCTTGGTTTCCTCACAAGGAACCAAGGATAGGGGGACTAAAAATAATATTCACATTCCTCTTTCCTAAAACTATTAGACAATCCCCTTGATCATCCCAAACTGGAGAATATTTCGGCTTCCATGCAACAAATGGAGCAGAATAGGTTTCTAGTAACTTTCTACACTAACTGAAGACTGCGTCTCCAGAAATCTGAACACTATATTTAAAATTGAATCAGCTGACAACCTACGCGATTATGGACAAAGACACCAATCAAACCTATGTTTAAAATTGCACCAGATTACAACCCACGTGATAATTGTGCGCCCGAAAGCCACACAATTACCACGCTACATTACTTAACCTAAGCAAAAACTCCATTCAGAAACAGACTAATAATGAAAATGGTCATATACTTGGATCAAATCTGTCATCAAATACAGGACACTAACCGTTTTACCGAGACGTGTCCTCCTCTTAGCATTCTTCTTTCTAAGCAAATGCTGCTTCCCAGCCCTCCTCCTCACTATCTTCCCAGTACCCGTTACTCGAAACCGCTTAGCTGAAGCCTACAAATACAAATTCCAAAAAAGAGATGTTTCCAATTCATCAAATAAAAAACATTTAACCTCATTTCATTAAGTCACAACCTTACAAACACCGTATATAAAACACACACACGAACCCCGCATATGTAAGAGGGTGTTTGGGAATGCTTATTTTATCTGCTAATCTGCTTATTGTTTACCAAATAAGCAGTTTGAAGTGTTAGAATCATCCAAACTGCTTCTGCTTGCTTATTTTGAGGCAAAATAAGCAGTTTTGATAAGCAAGTTGGGACATGCTCATTTCAAAGTGCTTATTGAGATAAAACCAAAATTATCGTGTTACCATCATGTTAACTAAAAGCCCATGAACTAATCAAAAATTTCAGAAAGAAATGTTTCTTATTTATAAGTAGCTTAAGAGGGTGTTTGTTCAAGTTTATTTTTGGGCTTACGAGCTTATCTGGTTCGGCTAATTTTCATAAGCCCACTTTCAGCTTATTTTCTATCTATAGTCATTAAAAAACAAGCTTACGATATATAAGGAAAGTCAAATAAGCTAATACGCCTAAAAATAAGCTCAGATAAGCACCCCCTAAAAATAATTATTTATATGATATGAATTCAGATAAGCCCATAAAATTATTACTTATGCATAAGCATGACTAGCCTGGGGGTGTTTGGAATAGCTTGTTTTTTGGGCTTATCGGCATATCGAGATTATGAAAAGCCAATAAGCCCACTTTTCCTAGCATATGAGCTTATCAACCTTAAATAATGGCTTATGTAATAAGCCATAATCTCATCTTAACAAGCTCATCAGCCAAGAAAAGTGAGCTTATCGGCTTTTCAAAATCTCAATAAGCCGATAAGCCCGGTAAATAAGCAATCCCAAACACCCCCTAAATCCAAAAACCCCAATAAAGTTGACACCTTTAACCAAGAAACACAATCTTAACACCAACCCACATCACAATTCACTCAAAACAAACATAAAAACCAAATTTCACCTTATGGGTTTTCATCTTATACCCTTTAGCAGCCACAATAGTGAGTGGCTGTGGTTTGTTGTTCACATTAGGTGAAGATGAAACAATTGGAACAAGTGGAGCAAAGATTGAGACACTGTGTGATGAAGAGAGGGTTAATGGGGTGGTTGTGTTTTTGTTTGTGAAATGTGAGAAGCATAATAAAGTGGGTTGTGTTGGTGTTTTGATGGGTTTGATTGGTGTCAAGAGTGATGATGTGCAGGTGAAGAAAGATGAAGATGACATTGTTGTTGCTGTGTTTGTGGATAAAGAGATTGAGTGTGAGGGTGTGTTAAGTGGCTTTATCCATGGTTGTGAAATGAGGTGGTGGTGGTAAATTGGTAAATTGGGGGTTAACTTGTTTTGGAGTAAAAGTTAAAAGTTTAATGGGGAGTGCAGGTCCAAAATTTGACCCGCCAAGGACTGATCGAGATCGGGGCCGATTTGTGAAAGTCTTGGTCCGGTCTATGGCCAAAGTGGTCCAAATCGTCGGTTTTGGCAGGACGGACCAGGACCAATTAAAGCACAAAAGCAGAGATCAGCGGACCGAACCGAATGTGGTCGGTCCGGTCCAGTCCGGTCTCGGTCGGTCCGGTCCGTTCGGGTCGTATATTCACCCCTAATCCAAACACTCCAAAACTGAATTTTACATATTTCTTTTGTACTTTTCTTTTAACTATATTTTTTAGTGGCCTTTAAGAAAACTGATTAAGATTGATAATGATGATAAATTAGGGGTGTTTCTTTTTTTTTCTTAGCTAAGGGATCATGTAGTTTCTACATTTACAGGAGTCATTTAATGGGAAAGGTTAATATTTTTTGCTTTTAGGATATACTATATAGACTAACTAAAAGAAATAGTGGTCCTATTTAAAAAATAAATAATAGTAAGTGGTTTGTGGACTTAATCTCTTAGCTAAAGGAAAAAAGAAACACACCCTAGTTGACCATAAAAAGGAGCGGAGAGAAGGTTGTAAGAGCACTAAGTATCCTTTTGCCACACCCCATATTACCTGTTTTACAATGGAATGGAATACTTGGGAGGATCACACAAAGATCAAAGTTCTGATTATATCGAGCGACCCAAAGTGTCGTTTGAAAATATCGTTTGATTCATTAAAATAATCGAGTTTACAAACATTAGGTCCCAAAAGATTTCCAATATATCAAGCAGTTTGTTACAATCAAGCGATAGTTAAGTGCATAAAATATAGGTGAGGCGCGACACGCGACTCTATGATAAGTGCACATGCGTGCCATGAAGTGAACGCCTTAGATCACCGAGATAAAACATGCTTAAAAGTGTCAACACAATGGTTGAGTGAGTTCATAGAGTTTGGTTAACAAGTAGAGCTTTTAAAGAGCGTTCATGCAACAAAGGCAAAGTTTTGGTCATTTAGAATAGTCCATAGCAAAGGCATTGTAAATCCACTCGATTCAAGTTTCGCCCATACAAAACTTGCAACCTGTGTATTCACAATCCACTGCCAAAATATGTATAGTTTATGTTCATGCACACGTTGTCAAATGAGTTCACAAAGCAAATGCATTGTAAATCCACTCAGTTCCAAGTTTCTCCCATACAAAACTTGCAACCTGTGTGTTCACAACCCATTGCACAAAATATAGTGTGTCAAGTAGTCAAGTATACATTGTCAGAACAGTTCACAATATAGCACCACGTATATAATAATGTATGCCAGGCAAAGCCCCCTAGAATAAATAATATGCGTCCCGTAACATAGTGGACGAGAGGTTGGCCGACCTCTAATAGCGCTATCCATACTACCTACTATTAGGAGACTAACAATGCGAATGTACTAACAAAGACATCATACAACTATTATATACAATTAAGAACACTCCGAACATGGGAGAATTTGCCTTTGCTCCGAACATGGGAGACTTAGATTGAGAACATCCGTAACATAGTGAGACGTTACGCTCCGGACCGGGAGGCTTTAATTTGCTCCAAATAAGGGAGACTTAGATTGAGAACGCTCCGTAACATAGTGAGACGTTCTGCTCCGGACCGGGGAGGCTTTAATTTGCTCCGAATAAGGGAGACTTTATAGTGATGCTCCGAACATGTGAGACTTTATAGTGATGCTCCGAACATGGGAGACTTTATAGTGATGCTCCGATCATAGGAGACTTTATAGTGATGCTCCGATCATAGGAGACTTTAGGTCAAGGTCATAACACGTCTGATTCAATAAGTTCAAACAAGTCATAAGTTTGTATTTAAGTTCAAGGGTTCCATTCAAAAGTTCATAATTAAGTTCAAGAGTTTGAGTCGAGTTCAAAAGTTCAAAACAGTCAAAGAGCTCGAATAATATCAAAAGGTTCAAGATAGTCGAAGCGTTCAAAATCACGTCAAACAAGTTTAAAATATATCAAAAGGGTCCTTTACAAGTTAAAAGAGTTCGACTATATGTCAAAAAGTTCAAATCAAGTCCAAAGTGTTCACTTATATGTTAAAGGGTCCGAATCAATTTAAAAGAGTTCAAATATACATGTCGAAGGGTTCAAAATCAAGGAAAGTGTTTCAACTAATAGCGTTCATAACATAGTGATCAATTTAGTTCGGGCATAATCTACTTACGCACACATAGAGTGAAACAAAAGATATTTAAGTTCATATAAATGTAAAGTAAAAGCAAGTAGTTGAGCATGTATCTCCCCCGAAGAGTTTATAAAACAATTAAACGAGTAAAAGTGGGGCTACGAACTCACTGTTGCAATAGTTATGATGACAAAGTGGATGCATGAAATGAGACGCAACTCTCTAACCGCGACCTATTATGAATGATATGATCTAATATAAGTCATGAAACAATGTCGTGCATGCAAACACATATGATATCCATACCACTTGTACACTTTTGAAAATAAAGTTTATAACGTCTCGTCATATTATAAAATACTTTACAAGTATTTACGTGGAAATGATATCCTACGATAATCATTTAGTGATTTATTAAGAAATTATAGTTTTTCGTCGCAAAATAATATAATTTGACAACTTATGAAAGTGACTAAACGGCCTTGAAAAGCTGGTCGTAAAATGATGCACATTGAGTGTTAGGAAACAAACTTAACGGTTTTGGAAAGCTTATATCATTATCTCAAAGTTTTAGCATGTAAGTTTTTATCATAGAGGTCTCAACCATGGAGAAAAACATAGGTGAAGTATGGTACTTGTGTCCAAAATATTGTTTAAGGGTGGTTTTCGGCAAAGTTTGAGTGACCGTATTTTACTCGTTACAACTCCGTTTGACGAACGATTGGACATTTTGAAAAGTAGGCTAGGTGAACTTACTTTTATTAGAAGACATCATATTATAAAAAGTACTACATCAATGTTAAAAACGACCCTCAACATGGTCATTCGCGGCCGTAATTTTTGGCTATTAGAAAATATATTAATTATACTTGTAATAAAAGTTACGACAACTTGTTTAAAATGTGAATAACTTAGTCGTTATAAGTCCGTTTTCTACGTTCTTTATATCCACGGTTTCGTATTAACATATACTAATATATTTTTGATAAATCGACTCATTTAGATAACGCTTGAGACTCATTTTTGACCCGTAAAAATCTGGACAACATGCTGAATTTTCCGGAAAAGTAGTTTTCGTCGTTAAACTTAAAAATAGCATAACTTCATCGTTATAACTCCGTTTTAACCCGTTCAAGCGGCCACATTTTCGTTTTAAAGTATATTTTCCAAATATCTAGCCCAAAAATTTTTACATACTGTCGAAAATTCCAGAATTCGAAAATAAGATCAGACCCTTAAATATAGTTGTCGAAATGAGTTTTTCTCGCGTAAAACTTATTCTAACCACTTCAAACCAACGCCGAAGCTATACTAAACCTACCATATACCTTCTTAGGGTTTCATGGGTTCCTAGACATCACCAAAAGTGATATGTTTCAAGGAGTAATTATAGGATGATATATATATATATATATATATATATATATATATATATATATATATATATATATATATATATATATATATATATATATACACTTAAAAACATTTAAAGTGGTATAGCTATCTATATGACTTGCATATTTTTCTCAAGCATGATAAAATGAACATGATATGAATATGAAAGATGAAAATGATCATGAAATGCTTACTAGTTAATTGATGAGGTTTAATGAACAAAGGTTAATCCTAAACACCCTAGGTTTTTATTTCAAAACCTTACTTAAGAGTGTGCCTAGATTGTGAAAATAACTTGACTTGAAGAAAAATGATTTTCTTGTGCTTGGTCTCCTATGGCCGGTTCTTGAGCGAGAGAGGAAGGAAGGATAAATTTTTTTCACACTTGATATAATAAGAAGTATGTGTAACTTGTAGTATAAAATATGTAAGTATAATGTAGGACTAAGATATTTTGTACCAAAATGTGGTGTGACTCACCCTTGTGTTGACAAGGGTGCATTAGTTAAAGGCTAGCACATTTTTTTTTATTAAGTATTTAAGTGTAGAGTAGATGTAAAGTTATTTAAGGTTAATTAGTAACTTGTATATTTATTTAAACAATTAGGGTAGCGTTAGCTAAAAATAAATTTTAACGGATCAAAATAAAATATATTGAAGTAATAAAAATTATAAAAATACATTTCTCTCAAGAATTGAGTGGAATAATAATTATCGTGTCGTATTTACGAAAACTGTCGTAATTATATAAATATAACAATTTATATAAAGAATAAATTTAAAACACCGGGTAAACTCATAATATTATTTTTATAATCTTAATATGAGTATAGAAATATATCTGGATAATTTTTGGGAAGTGTCGGATCAATTGTTCAAAATAAAAGATCGTACGATAGCGTTTATTTAATAGGAAAAAAATATACGTTAATGAAATATAAATTTTTCTCCGGAAATGAATAGTAAAATTTGAAAAATGACCGGAAATTGAGAATTGTGACACCTTTGATGTCAAAAGGTGGTGTCATAGGAAAACACCTCGGTACTTTTTTTCCATTGCACAAGGTTTGGCTATGACACCAAAATCCTCCTCCCTAGTATAAAAGTGGTGTTATAGAGTAAAAGTGGTGCCATAGTACTAGGGTTGTAAATGAACTGAACGTTCATTGAACATTTCATGAACCGTTCGGTAAAAAGTTCGTTTATGTTCGTTTATTTATTAAATGAACGAACATGAACAATATTCTGATCGTTTAGTTAAATAAACGAACATGAACAAAAGTCACGTCCGTTTATTTATGTCCGTGAATGTCCGATTATGCGTTCGTTAACGTTCGTTTATGTTCATTTATTTATTTATGTTTGTATATCATATTTTTTAATTGTATAATTTTAAAATTAGTTTGTCTAAACAAAAAAACACTTATAAACAATATTAGATGCATAATTTAATAAAGTTTATGTTTGTTTGTATGTGTTTATTTATGTTCGATCGTTTATGTCCGTTTAGCGTTCATTTAGTGTCTTAATGAACGAACATAAACGAACATGAACAACTCATTTTCTTAATAAACGAACATGAACAAGAAATTTCGTCCGTTTAAGCGTTCGTGTTCGTTTATTTGTCCGGTGAAAGTTAAATGAACGAACATGAACAAGGCTCCGTTCGTGTTCGTCCGGTTCGTTTACAGCCCTACATAGTACACAAAAATCAAACAAACAAAAATGAAATGTCTTTGGTTTGAGCTGTTATATACCAGCCGAGATGCTTTGGCACGAGTTGCGGTATGGTACGTAAAGCCGAAGCCCATGGCTCAAGCCATGGCACACTATACCCAGTGCTCTAATGGTCATCACAGTTCGAAAACTGGATCGGATCGATTAGGACGGACCAGATCGAAACTCGATTTGGTTCAAAAATCTTTGATGCGAAATGTTCGGTCTAGGTCTGGGTCATTCCGGTCCGGTTCATCTGTCTAGTCTAACCCAACAAAACATAATATCCAGTTGTGCGTAAAAATGAACCGGACCGAACCGAAGTGAAGACTAAAAATGAACAAAAGGGTGAACCGATCACCGACCGATATAAGTTCGGTCCGGCACACGGTCTGTAATGCTCATCCCTTGAAGGTTTGTTGGGGTCGAAATACTCGCTCATAACTCTTTTACACAAATCTTTCTCAAGCATGAAAGAGAGAAAGAGGGGGGATCCATACGTGAATGAGACGGTAGGGCATGCAAGTATTTCATATTAACCAAAAACTTTTATTCTAATGGTACAAGAGTGTGCTAATCAACCTAAAAGTTATAGATTCAACTTTAGTCAAAAACATTTTTACTAATATCGTGAAATCAGATAAAAACTACAGACGTTGTGTTTTTCCTTCCTTGCCAAGAATTTGTATATCACCCACCTTAGAATCAACCAGTTTGACTATACTCATCTTAATTCCCTCATTAGTTGTACATTCAGTATTTCTAAATATTGTGATTCTAAAAAAGAACATCCTCATTTGATTTTCAACTTCCCCTTCTTATGGTTTGCGCTAAAATGGGCTTCAATTTGGGCTTAAGACAGTATTGCCAAATTTTGTTGGGCCTGGAAAGCTAATATGCCTAAGAAAAGAAGTCAACAATTCAAATTCGTTAAACAATCTTTGAATATTTTTTCACAAGTATATTCGTTAGAGAAATGGAACGAATTTACAAAAGAGTTTCTCAATTAATGCTTTGAACACGGCACTCTAGTTGAACTGACCCAAATGTCTGCGTTCAAACTTAGTTGTAGGACCAAAGACCCAAACAAACATATGCTTTCATATGCTTTTCTTTGGTATATTTCAACTTTTTTGATCTTTCATTTGGAAACACCGGAGTATGTGATACACTAATGTGTAGATTGGAAAACAGAACAATGTTCGCAAAATAGATATAAATATTATTTTTTGTGCAATGTGGACGTATGGTCGGTGGCCAGTGAATGGCCAAGATACGCTACCACTCTACACCTAAACCCTAACGACGCTTATATATGGCGTCGAGTTATCTCTAAACCTAACATCTTTTCTACGCCATCACAAGATACTAACTTGCCGTCGGAGGTGGACCCCGGTGCCAGCCAGGGTCCCTCTATGATTTCTTTGTTGCGGTCTACTAGGGCTCGAGAAGGCACTAACGGCCCAGGAGAGTCGTTGAATCCATCCATGCCAGATTATCTTCAACAAGTTGGCCATCCGTGGACCACGAATAAACTATGTTTCGTGTTCTCGTATTACCGAAAGCAATCAATTTCTAAAGTCGGTGGCTCTAAAACCTTTATTCCGATGCGCCTGATTTAGTTGCGTAAATATTTTATTAACGAGATAACTGACTCGTAAACCTTTATGGTATATCGTCACGAAGCCATCCGTGATAATTATAAAATATTATCCATGTATTTACTTTTGTTTAATTATCATGACGCGTACAACTTGTTAATCAAATATACATTATCATGATGTTATTATTTTTATAATATTATAATTATCATTATTAGTTGTTTAATTCACGTAAACCAACATCTAATATCACATGTATACGATTCATGATTTTCTTTACATAAGATACTCGAAAAGAAAAGCCCGCACGATCGGACCTATTTTTTATCTTTTAGTCCGCATGATCGGACATATTTTATATTTTAGTCCGCACGATTGGACCTAAGAAAATATCCGCACGATCGGAGCTATTTTATCTTTTAGCCGCGAATTAATTCGCCAGAATCGCTTTTACGGTTGGTATGCATGTTCGGCGCTCGAACAACGCGATCGCGATAAATCTACCGCATTAGGCGTGCGTTCGGACATCTTCGCAGAGAGCAGCGTCTGTGCGAATACCACGATTCTAGTCAATCGCCATGATGCGCCTTGGACCAAAGGCCGTGGTATATACATCTGCGATCATCCACAAACGTTCGAGTCTACGGTTACGATAAATCCATCTGCGTCTATTAGTCGCGGTCGCGGTACATCCATCCGAGTTTTATTTTATACATTAAAAAAACACTTATTTCGTCGAGACGCATCCCACGTGGTGCGCACTGCCACTTTTCTTATGCGCAATATATTATTCATGCTATGCGCTATTTATTATATATGCTATGTGCTATATATTGCTTAATTTTATTAAGTTTTATATGCTGCGATTCGCGGCATATATGTTTAATCTTTGCATTAAGTGTTTTTCAGATTAAATAAGTTTAATGCTCCTACACGAGTAGCATCATCAAACTTGGGGGGCTACCGGTATATAGTACCCTTGTTTCCGGCGTGTCGCGCGGTATATTCAAGCAGAGCGAAGACGGATATAAATATTCGCATCAACTTGCCGCACCATCTTGCCGCGGGAGGCGTCCTCCGTCGGCCAGAAGACTCAGACTTATGCGCGAAGACGTCTTCGTCGCATCTCTTTGTCGCGCGGTAGCGACTTATGCGTAGAAGCACGTCTTCGTCGCCTCTTTGTCGCGCAAGCACAGCGCCTTATCTTGTGAAGCCGTCTTACAGCCTCGCACCATCTTCGTCGCATCGGGTACAAAGGTGCGCCGCACCGGGATCGGCAAAGACGGGTTCCACTTTCACCCACTGTGACCATCGTGAACTTAAGTCTCATACTAGACTTGGGGCTCATGGACATATGGTCGGGCAAAAATGGTGAATCTTTTAGAGTTGTATAGATATACTAGGGGCGGAACTTTTAAGGGATATACTCCAAAAGTTGTGACAACTAATGTAAATATTATAGGTTTTAGGGGTAACTTAGTTGATAATACAAACAAATCTGCGATTTTGCCCCCCAAAATAAAATTAGTCCCACTCCCAAAATAAATATTCAAGTTCCGCCACTGGATATACTTATGACCATTTTACGACAATATATTGAGTATTCGAACTTACAGATTAGTGTTATATCACATGTGATATATCAAACGAGTTTAAATATAAGTTTTTTTTTGCCTCTTATTTTCACCAACTTCTATTAATAAACCGTATTGATTTAGAGGTCAGATAATACGTGTGATATATGGTTGGAAAGCTAAGAATCTGTATTTTCCAATGAAAAAAGGGTGAGTCTTTTGGAGTTATAAACAAATATTTATACTTATTTACGTCAACTTGTTGAGTGTTCAAACTAACAGATAAGTGTTATATCACATATTCACATGTGATACTTCAAGCGAGTTTGATTTTCAAAAAATAAATCTTATATTTTCTCCAACTTCTATGAATAAACCGTATTGATTTAGAGTTTAAAAATTATGTGTGATAGATGGTAGGAAAATTAAGGATGTGTATTTTGCAATGCCATAAACGATGATTTATTTGGAGTTTTCACAAATACTTATGTCCATTATACATCAGCATGCCGAGTGTTCGAACTTACAGATTCGTGTTTTATCACATGTTATACATTAAGCGAGTTTGACTTTCAAAAAGAAATTCTTCTATTTTCTCCAACTTCTATGATTAAACGGTATTGATTTGGAGGTTTAAAAGTTATGTGTGATATATGTTTTGAAAGCTAAAGATGTATATATTTCAATGCAAAAAACGCTGAATCATTTAGAGTTCTACACAAATACTTATGCTTATTTTACGACAACATGTTAAGTGTTCAAACTTACAGATTAATGTTATATCACATATGATATATCAAACAAAATACTCTACCGAAAAGAACAAAACACAAAAATTGTTGAAAGTATATGAAAGTGTATATCTATTGAAAGATAATTAAAAGTTCGTCACAATTGTGTAATTTATGTAGGTTAACGATTTATGGTTTTTGAGATATGAAAAAAATAATAATAATAAAAATAAAAATAAAGAGGAGAGTTATTTTACATACCAAATTTTTCTTACATACCAAGGGACTCATCTCCATCATCCATCTAATAAAGAAACAACTACCGAGATTAAGCGTTTATTATTTCACATATTTTTATAATTTAAATATCTCTTAAACCGTTAATCGTTAAGCAAAAATAATTACAGCATCGCGACGATCATTTAATTATCTTTCTATAGGCGGACACTTTAATATACTTTCGAAAAAAGAAAAAAAAAAACCGTTTTTTCACGTTTTTACGTTTTTTTTTTTTCGTTTTTCTATGAAACCGGAATTTGCATGAAATAGCATATATGATTTAACACTAATTTGAAGATCACATGTGAATATGTGATATTAGTGTTAAATCACATATGATATACATATCATATATGAATTAATACTAATATCACATGTGATATTCAAATTAGTGTTAAATCATATATGATTTTTACGCAAATTTCGAGAACGAAAAAACTTCAAAAAGCGTGAAAAACACGATTTTTTGTCGAAAGATATCAAAGTCATTTCATCTATGTAAAAATAATTAAACGTTCGTCGAATGATATATTTTTTTCCGTCGACGACTAACGGTTTGAAAAATATTTATATTTGGAAAAAAATTATGAAAGTGAGTTTTTTATTGTTGAAATTAATCTCATCTATTATCTAATAAAAATGAAGCGTGTAGATGAAATTTTGTCCTCAATCTTAAATCAAAAATAAAAAAATAAATAATAAAATAAAAATCTGACGTGGTTTTTAATTAAAAATGTGAACAAATCCCCTTTATTATTTTATAAAATAATGGTGTGTTTGTTTATTAAGACGTTTTTCTGAATCGACCACAACATCTTAAGTGAAAGGTGGTTAGAAAGTCTAACCGAACGAAATAACGTTGTTTGTTTTGTATAATTGTCCGAATGATTTAAGTGGTCGTTTTTGCGATTTGTTTATTAAACCAACGAACGCGATAATAAGAAGCTTATGTAAATATGAAACAATACTTTTATCATAAATATAACATAGTTAATAAACAATCAAATATATTATATAAAATTTACAAAACAAGCAAGCTAGAAGACAAATCCCCACCTCTTCATCGAAGAAGATGTTATATGTCTAACCTGCCTTTACAAAAAGAAAACAAACAAGAAAACGTCTCGCCATCCTTTTACCTTCGAGCAAGAAGAAGAGTGAGTAAGAGTGTAGTAAGACCTTTTTTAAAAACAAACACACTCTTGTGACTAACATATGTCTTCTGTATGTAAAAAATTATTAGTCAATAATTGAATTTTTCTCTATAGTATAATGTTTTTCTTTATATTTTTCAGTAGGTATGATCATGTATGTTAACTGGTCGATAGAATTATTTGGATTGACTAGCTTACTTTTCTTTGAATATTTTTAACGTTACCAAGACTATGTTTATCGGTGCTTTTACCCAACTGATTGGTAAGATTGTGTACATTGATTTATTAGTATTATATTTAAAATACACAAATGAAAGAAAGCCGATCAGTTCGTGAGGCAAACTAGATCCCCAATCCACAACCTGCCACATGTCACTTTTCTATTTGATATGTAATATATATATATTTTTTCTAATTTTATTATTTGTACCATTTATCATTTTGTATTATTAAATTTATCCCAGGTTGAGTTGTTGATAAACGATAAAAAGTTGAGATTAGTTGATGTATAAATCAGATTGTGGATGAGTGAGAAAATAATATTTTAATGAAAGATTGGGTTGAATGAGGTTGTGAATAAAGATAGTCTAAGTAGCTAGTCAGAAACTTGTCTCGTCTTGTTTATTACTTTTTTTTTGTCTCAAAATAAATGTTTATTTTTAAAATACATAATTTTTTTTTTTCACTAATCAAATATTATTTTATCAACTAAAATCTCTTCTTATTGAGCGAAATATAAGATGAATACTTATTTTAAGACATCATAAAATAGTAATGCAGACATTTATATTATGTGACGTAAGAAATATCAAATTTTGAAAGTCACACCTTTGATATTCTTAATAAAAATAATTAGATGAAGTTAACTTGTAGAATAACAGGGATTGCTACATGCCAAAAGCAAAAAAAAGAGGACGACTGAATATGAAAGCAGAAATAACGAGGTATCAACAACGTGATACACAATCCAAAAGCAACATCCAAAGTATGAAAACAAAGAAAGAAATATAAATGGCCAGAGTAAATAAGATAACTTTTTTGAAGAAATTTCCACTCTTTTATTTATGTCTTAAAGTATTGTATTTCAATATCTGTACGCAAATCAGAACATAGTCATGTACTTACCGTTTTGTTTAAGAGCATGAACTAAAAAGTGTTTAATTTTTTGTTAAAACTTTCAAATTTTGTTCTAATATGCATAACTTTCTATTACCGTATAATTTCTTTTTGAGTAAATTACACTGTCGTTATCGTTGTGGTTTTATGACCGCAGTGAGTCATTCTTCGACCAAAAAAGTTCTTTCCGTCCATCCTGTTTCAAGAACGTTATAACAGTTCTCACTAATGGTCGTTAAGCACGCTCACGTGATATACACGTGAGGGTATTTATGTCATTTCACAATTCATCTTCTTTGTTTATACATCTTCATCATCTACATCTCTAATATCACCAGCTTTATAAAAAAAAATCCACTATCATAAGCAGAAGAGAGGGAAAAAAAATAAAAAAAATCAATCCTTTACCAAACTCATTATCATCATCGAGAACACCAAAATCCAAAAATCTTTCCTTCACCAAACTCATTATCATCATGAAAAACAAAAATAAAAGTCTAACCTTGAATCAAATATAACCTCCACAAAATCATTTCTATATCTAATCTTCAAAAGTGATAATTACAAATCTAATACACATACCCGTATCATTTACAATTACATTTTTACACGAACACATTTTTACATTGTTACCAGATTTGTGGCAGACCACGGTGGTAGCAGATCTGTTACCAGCGGTGGTGTGAGTATTTTTCGGAGACATCCACGGTGGCAGCAGATCTGTGGCAGTGGAGTATCATCATCTCAAAACACCCTTATCTCCAACCACCACCACTCATCACCATTTCTTTTCATTTCACAGCTTCTTTAAGCACACAAACAAAAATCATACTTAAAAATACAAAATCAAAATAAATCAAATCAAGACATCCAATCCACGATGTTCACATATATGGTATCGTCAGATCAAAACCCATTTTCCAGCCATCGTCACTACTTAATCAAAACCCATTATTCCAGCCATCATCAGATCTAGTCGTCACCCATTAATCGAAACCTATTATTACAACCACAAACATCACGATCTAAAACCACAAACACGACAAACTCGTACCCATCATTATTCCGTTCGGCCATTGAAACCACAAACACCATGATACAAAACCGGATCAGAAACCACACGGTTTCTGGTACTAAAACCGGCCATGATTCCGGCAAAGGTCTTAACAAAATCGGATTAGAAACCCGTCGTCTTCAACATGTGACCTTTTTTTTTTTTTTCTTACTAATTCTTAATACAAACAAGACTGGATCTGACAACGGTGATCACAAAACCATTAACATATTTTTTTCACAACAACAAACCCAAATCAGAAACTTTATTTACTAAATCCGGTGTTCACAAAACCATATCAGATACCCGTCTTGATACACCGGAAATCCGGTGTCCACTGTCGTCGCAGATCCACCAAGATTCTTCTTTTTGCTCCTGCTGGTAAAAGGAATTGAGAGACCATAATAAGATTATGAAGATGGAGACTGATATCAAAACAAAAATGGAGGTTGATTTGTGTGTCTTTTTTTTTTTTTTTTTTTTTTTTTTTGTTTTGTTTTATGGGAGGCTGATCCGTGGCTTTTGTTGTGTTAAATGTTTATAAAAATGAAGATGGAGGCTGATATATCAAGGGAGAGAAATGAGCTAGGTTATGTAGTGTTAGTGTAAAGAGAAAGTGAAAAATTCCTATAATACCCTCATGTGCAAGTCACATGATGGGTTTTAACAATCAAACTTAACGCTTTTTCGATGACTAATTACGATAACGTTTCGCCACTTAAAACAAACTAGCGTTTTTTTTCGATTAAAGGACGAAAGCGTCATGTCAACCAAACCATAAGGACAAACGGTGTAATTTACTCTTTCTTTTTTATACCTATTTATCATCCATGTCATCTTTATATCTTATGTGACATTCACGTCAACCACAAAAGTGTTATTGATAATCGATCATAGCAAGATATGTTAGTATTAACGCTTTTTAGACTTTCATTTATTGATTTTAATCATAATACGTCATTCGGGTTTCATACCTTAATATTTTAAAGATTTATTTAAAATAATAAGTTTTTATATGATTTTTCTTGTATAATCATGCAGTTAACAGTTACAAAGATGACTTGGATGACACATAAGATAAATTGACGACATGATAGTCTATAGGTAAGAAACCGAAAATGTATATGGTAAAAAATTTACAGTGTGCATATTGGGACAGAGTTTGAAAGTTGTATCAAAAATGAAACACTTTTTAATTCAAATAGTAAAGCGGAACATGACGATAATAAATGATTATTTTATAACTAAACCCTAAAAAATTATAAAAGAAAAGTAAAAGCTAAATATATTCTATATACTATTCATCATAATGCATTATAATGCATTATGCTTAACCTGCAAAATATACTGTCATTTAACTTAACATTGTTTATGGTCAACTGATCATTATACATAACGAGGTCCACCTCTCTTAAAAAGATTCAAATACCTTCTGTCTTATTCACTAGTCATTGCCGCCACTTTCAACCACTAGCGCCTTCATCACTTTTGACTGGCACCACCACCACCTCCTTTGACTATGACACCACCACCACCAATTTTAGCCCTACCACTTTCACTTATCACCACTAAAACTAAAATTTTAATTACTTAAAATACATCATCCACCACCACACCCACCAAGTTACATAACCATCACCATAAACCACTACATACGTAACATTATTTTAATCGAGTTTATACGTAACCCACTATGTTGGAAATGCGGTATAGCCGGAATAAGTTAAGGTCTTAGTTGGTGGAAACCCGCTTCTTGCCAGAAACACGAACCACAAGCTTTTTTTTTTTTTTTCTTTGTTGTGTATGTGTGTATCGTGTCTTAACAATTCTTTAAATAGCTCTTTCAAGTTGCACATATTTGGTTTTTAAAGATTTTTGTATAATAGAAATATGGAAATATAAAGAGAAAGAAGATGAAGTGTGAGAAATGACCAAATTACATTTAGCAAACAAGTTAGGTCGTGTGAAATGAGAATATTGTTAGTAGATTTAAAATAATGAGATCTGACAAATAGTAGATAGAGTATACTTAGTTTTTACCTTAAAAGAAAAGTAAACTTAGAATCTCACTACACAATATACAACTCACACAAAATTATTGTTACTGTTAAACCTCAAAACTCCTGTGCTAGAAAACACTCACAATATCACAGTCACAGATAACGTTAGGTTAAACGTTTGCCGATAAACTTTATCTATCTTTCATTTGATATAAGTTATGTAACATATTATAGTATATACTTTTAAATGACTTTGGCGCACGCCAAAGGGATTGCTGCTAATGGCTTTGGCCGTTTTCCCTTTCTTAAAAGACAAAGCCATTTTTTTAAATCAAAATAAGAAAAAAGAAATATGGCTTGGGCGCACGCCAAGGGGATGGCGCCGTCGATGGCATGGACCCCGACCGATGCCATCGGGTCATTATAACGCCGGGGACGTAGGCTTGACGCGACATCTAAGCCATGATACCTGACGTTCTAAAATTAACTTACTTGGAAGGTGTAAATTATAGACAACCATGTATGCATAAAAGTGTAAGGCATAAAAATATTCATAACTTAAGAAAAGAAACAGTTGTAACTTATAAATAAAAAATAATTAGTATTCATAAAAATACTAAGAAAGTTCAGAGAACAAAGGTTAAAAAAAGAAGCAAATTATTAAAAACTTTTTATTTGGATTTATATCATAAAATAGTAAAAAACAAAATTTTAATGTTACGTTTTGATACCTAAACTTTAAAAAATATGAGCAAATATAATAAACAATAATAAAGTGTATCAATATAAACATTTGATGTGCAATTACATTATGGACGGTGACACGTGTTAAAATGTGTATATAGAAACACTTATCGAAATTGTTATATTTACTCATATTTCTTTAAGCTTACCTATTAAAATGTGACATTAATGAAAATTTGTTGCTATTTTACAGCATAAACCATTTTTTAAAAGGTACCTTTGGTTTTATGCAACTGATCAATTATTCCTTTTTTGACTATGAGCCACCGTTACCCGATATTCCAATATTGACGTATAATAAAGCCAATATTTTTATATTACGATTGTGTTTTATATTTATTGTTTCACACAGAGTTTTAATAAAAACACCCGAGCAATAATATCTAGAATATAAAAGTTATTTAAAACTTTTTTCGTGATAAAGTGTCTATCTCGGTTATATGTAAAGCAAAAATGTTATTGCTTAAAACTTAAAAAAATTAAGACTAAGAAATGTTTAATACCTCAAAATACCCTTTTAAAACTTAAATTCTCACATAAAACTAAAATAATGTTGACTTAATGAAATATTTTCCTTAAAACTTCCACCTTTTATTATTATTATTATTTTTTTAACCAACACTAATAATTTCAAAAATTTTATTCATAAACACTATATTATTTAAGAAACCATATTACAATTTCTTTTTATTATTGTGTTAGTTCATAATTGATAAACGAATAACCATAATATCGCGACTATAACTGCTTACCATTAAAAATTACGTTGCCATACACGAGTACTCGTTTATTTTTAATAACACATTTTTAAAAATACTGAAAACGTCAATTAACTATCAATTAACAAAAGTCTTCTCTTCTTTTGTTTTAAAAACATTTCAATGTCATTAGTTTGAAACTGAATACTTATTTAAGATAAATTAAAATGATAACATGTACATCTAATGACATGAATTATTGATGTTGAGTCAAAGTCTTCATAAAACACAAATCACTTTCAAAATAAAAAATGTAACATTTCCAATAACTTGTCTTTGGGGAGGTATACTTATTCTCATGTTCAAATATCCAACTCATCATTTTGAGTATATTTTAACTTTAAGTCGCCATATATATATAGACAGTTGATACAGAATATCGTCACATCAATGCATGATCATTTATTTTAATCTCCCAACAATGAACAATCTCAATCATTCTTCATAATTCTGTACCGGTGACTTTTTATAAAAAGAAAAGTCAAACATGAATCTATCAATGGTTTTTAGCTCATGAATTGATCAAAATCACAAGGTACTTGCAAATTATGTTATGTTTTCTTAGTTATCTTGTCATGTATCTGGTTATGTTTGGCGAAAATAGCAGTAGCGTATAGAGGTTTGCTATAGCAGAAAGCAGTAGCCGTTTGTTTTGATAAAGCGTTTGGTAACATTGTTGTATCTTTGTAATTATTAAGTGTAAATGCTAGCTGCTTGTAAATGCTTCTTCAAGTAGCATTTGATTTGGAGCGTTTAGAAAAATTAGGAATGCTAGTTGCTTGTTGACAAACAAACATTGTGTACAAAACGCTAAACACTGGTTTCTATTTGCTTCAAAACGCTCCTTAACGCTCGCTGCCAAACATATCCAGAAAAGATTGTTGATCACATGTATAGTATATGTTTAGTATATAAATTATGATTATGTTAAAAATGAGTTAATATGGCTGGTTTAAGTTCTGTCTAGGACAAAAGAAAGTACGATAGATTGTGTATAGGTGGGCGTTAAAAAAGAGGTACAAAAGCGTATAGGTGGGTGTGTCAGATAGCCTTCTAAAAAAGGCAGAGGCGTAATTAGTACAAAAGGATCATGTTTGAAGTTTGGGTCACGATAAAAATGTTCAAGTTCAGCCACTAGATATATTACGTAAAAGTATTTGACCAATTCTTTTTATGTATTGTGATTTATGGAATTAATGTAATGTGTATTGTTTTATACATAAATGGTTTTTAATAGTTGTAATTGATATGATTGATAATTTTGATCAGGTCTTATTGTTATCATTTGATCAATATAATGGGAGATGTTGACTTTCATTCTAGAGGCAATCTTTCAAACTCATTTTCAGCATTAACTGTGAGTGGTAGGCATCAAGTCGATAGCAGATTGATTGAAGAAGACAATGATCCTCAACGAATTGAAGAAAATGATCGAGAAATTATGCAGTTAAGGAGACAATTAGCTGAGTACGCGGCCAAAGAAGCACAAATTCAAAATGATAAACAAGTACTTGAAAACCGCATAGCTTTGATATACAAGGCTTTTGATCAGCAACGTCTAGACCTTGTTGAAGCTACAGCGAAAGCTAGAGCTTATAGGCAAGAAATAATTGAAGAGAATATACGGATTGAGTATGCGCTACAAGTAGCTCAAGAAGAAAGGTCTGTATTTATATCGTCTTTAGTACCTCTTCTTGATGAACAATCTCTTCGTCCTGAAGCTATTGACGCGTATTCAATTGTTAGTAATTTAAGGATTTTGTTTAAGCATAATAGAGAAAGATTAACCATAGCCGAAGAAAGGCTAAGGGAGTCTCACTATCAGCCTGCAGTTTTGCATTCTAGTAGACGAGAAGCTCCTAAAAACGGTGGTTCTTCACATCCTGAATGGGCCCACACGACTTATGCACCACCATCAGAACCAGTCTATATGGGTGTGGAGAGAAAAACGAACGAAGATGTAATTGGCTCCCATTATTTACCGTCAATTCTTGAAGAAGAGTCTTCTTCACATCCTGAAGCATCAGAAGATGACACTGAAAGTGTTGAATACGACGATAATGATACAAACAAACCGCTTCCCACAATAGAAGGTTTGCAGATATTAGGGGAAGCATATCCAGGATATGAAATTCAAGCAAGCGGGTACTCAAGAAACGGGACAACACATTGTGGATTTGAGTGGGTCCGTCACTTGCCAGACGGGTCAGTTAATTATATAGAAGATGCAACACAACCAAAGTATACGGTTACAGCTGACGATGTAGATACATATCTTTCTGTAGAAGTTCAACCACTTGATGATAAACAAAGAAAAGGCGAACTTGTGCAACGTTTTGCTAATGATAATAAAAAGATCACTTGTCATCCTGACATGATTCGTGAAATCGAGAATATACTAAAAGTTGGGCACACAAGTTTTAAGTTGCTTGTTTGGATAGCGTCTTCTGAGACATGGGAACCGGCGATATTGGAAATTAAAAGAGTAGTTTTAATATCAAGCTTGAGGGACCGAATAATGGTGTTGTAGTTGATAATAAGTATACACAAAGCACGATTATTAGTCTACCACCAGAAATAACGTCGGAGTTCTCAATACTTATTCCAAGTGACGTTGAGATATATTTACGTGCAGACAACTCAACTGATATGAGCTGTTCAAGAGATACGATTGTCATAACAATGAGACTATTTGTAAAACGAGCGGTTGATAGGAAGTTAGGGAAAAAGAAGATGAGGGTCTTATTCTTTAAGTAAACTTTACATTATGTATAGCCGTATAGGTTCTTATAGCATCCGTGCAATCGATTTTGCCTTACATTTAATTCCATTGGATCAATAATCTTTAGTAAATAACTTATACATCTTTTAATTGATAAAAAATCGACTACATGAGGCATATGTAAGTGAACCTTTATGTCATGAAACTGGCTTAATATGCAAACAGATTCTAACTATTTTCTGCACAAATGGGATCCATTTTATGATCATATCAGGTTCAGCAGTCCAAACTAACTCCTGCTATGACATTAATACATGCTCAAATAATATTAAGAATTTTTGTCTTTTTTATAACTTTAACAATAAAGTTCTACTAACTGTTTTTGTCATACAACATGTGCATATATATCCACACAACTGCCTGTTTTTGTGGCTTTAGTAACCTTATTTATGTATGAAAAAAAGTTAGGTTAAAGTATCGTTATATTTTGCACAAGTAAGGCTTATATCTCCATTTATCGAACAAAATTTGTCATCGTGAAAAAGAAGTATATATGCAGAACTATAGATTTACGATGTGGCGATACATAACTTTATTTCTGAAGTTACTAAAGTGGGCGTTTGGTTTGGAGGCGGGTATGACTATATGTATGGGGTATCATTCAAGACATAGAAACCCAAAGAATTTTATGTATAGTCGTTTTCGTTTAAGGGGTCCAAAACAAACTTAAAAAAAAACTCGATTACGGGCATAGCAAAAACCTTAACTTAATCATAACTGTTTGATTAAAGAACATTTGTAACTATGTTGTCAATAATAATGAACAGGATTTGAATTTTGAATACGAATATGACCCTTTTAGACATCATATCGACATGTCCGTATCTTTGTAACAGGAATATTCTACATGACTTGGGCCTGGACCCTGGAGCCCATCTACACATCTCTTCACCTTATTGGCTTATTTAATAGATTCTGTTTCTTAATTTCAGAAAAATAAAAATTTAATTTTAATAAAAGAAATTACTTATGATAAGCTGAATATCTTGTGGTTGGATGAGTTTCTAAGACTTTGTTATCTTATCTTTGCAACATGGATTCCACACAATTTAAAAAGTCTTAAACTAGTTAATCTTGTTATCAAAATTATGACACACTTAATTATCAATTATCAATATAACATAACTTGCAACAAAAATTATCAATATAACATAAATAACAATATTAGTTCAGTAAATTTCCCATATCATAATTAGGTAAATCGTGTAACATCATGATTAAAGAAAAAAAACACGAAAGCACATCAGATGAATCCGGCACTAATCCAAACACACCTAAACTATATGTTTATCATCAAGAAATGAAGTAAAACATGAGGTCTAAAATGTACTACACTTGTTAATAATACTTACAAAAGATATATTTTGGACTTAGAAGAAACAAGAGCTAATATTATGCTTCTAGCTACTACGTTACCTTATCCTATCCATCCCTTCCTTCCTCTTCCCCATTTCTTAAATTTCATATATCTCATTCTCATTTCATCCAATCCCCACAAACACAAAACACACACACACACACTCATACTTTAGTACTACTACTATACGTTTGCATTTACTCAACCTACTTCTTCATCAATTCTCTCTAACTCTCACTTTCATCTATGTGAAAATACTTCTAGTTTTATTAAATTCTGCTACTTCTTTAAAAAAAATAAAAATACTTTGGTTATAGTTTCGTTACGCGAATTTAGTTGTTAATATGGCACCTAAAGCTAACAAAGGAAAGCTTAAGGCTAAAGGTGAAAAGAAGAAAAAAGAAGAGAAAGGTACGTATCAACTTTCTGTATTACGTTAGCGAGTTGAGTTTTCAGTGTTCAAGATACAGAAGTAACATTTACCGGGAAAATCCTTTACCAAAAACAGATACAGAAGTAACGACTTTTAACTCTTTAACTATTTTATTAAAGTATGTATAAACTCGTACATTGCGAATTTATACGAAACATGTATGCTATGATATGATAATGATAAGAATTCATTAGTAAGATTATTGAAACATTAAATTCAGTACTACAACTTAATGTAATTTTGCTACTTATGTCGTTTTAATTATCTTAACTTTGTTTTTTGGAATATATTATTACTTGCAACCGATAGATATATAAGTTTTTGTTTTGTACGAATACTATTCTATATCTTATCTTTTACATTGTATGGTGGCTATGAGAATTGAGAATTTTCGAAAAATCGCGGTTAATGTCTAATTAGTACTTAATATTGTGTCGTAATTTGGTAAGTGTAACGATGTGTATCAAAGCTACCGCGATGTCGTGGTTCATATATGACCTAGAAGGACAATGTACTTATTTTTCGAATAAAGACAAAAAAAACGTTAATGTGACGGTCTTTGTCGATTAGTCCTACAACCAACACTAGAGAGATAAATCGCGTAACAACTTGATTAAAATGATGTTTAAATTGTTAATGAGTATATTTGGATGATATTAACTCCATATGTATGTCTCATTTAACATGACTATGATATAAAAAATGTTTTACTTTTGCATAATTAACTAGTAATTATTTTATTAATATGTATAACAAGCATACTTAAAGTGTTAGTTAAGTTGTTGCTTAAAATGACCATAAAACGTGCCTACATTTTATTTACATGAATTTTAACTAATTCACGTGAATCATCATTTTTAAGGTAAAACATGCATGATTTATTATGCATTTATATGACACCATTTCTAGTATTTTTCGGTGGGCTTATTTCAAGTAGGTACTTGAAAGCCAAAAAAGTTATTACACAAAAATGCTAATAACCGGCAGTACTGATACGCCCACGTATTTCATTTTACGACCATATATGAAAGACAATGTTAAGCTTATTTGTATAAGTCTTACTTATCATTTTTTTTTTATTATTTTTTATTATTTTTTTTCGTAAATTTCTAATTATTATTATTTATTGTTTTTTTTTATAGTATTGCCAACCGTTATAGAAATTGGGGTGGAAACACCGGAAGAAACTCAAGTGACGCTAAAGGTAAAGTCGTGAGAGGAATTTAGATAGTGTCACTTTGTTTATTTTAGATTGCATATGTACTTTTAGCTTCTAGTATCTTGCTAGCAGTGTTTTTTTTTTTTTTTTTTTAATCAATAAAATTCTGTCTTTAAAATAAAAAAAATAAAAAATAAAAAATAAATAATAATAAAAAAAGGTGATGCTATAAAAGGTATGTAAAAAAGTGAAAGTTATCTGGTGTAGCTGGGTGTAGGGTATGTTATTCTGGGTGTATGATTTGTTTGACTTTTGTACTTTGTGATTGACTTTAGGGAATATCAACGGACAAGATTTTGGATGTTCGGAAGCTGTTAGCCGTACACGTGGAGGCTTGTCACTTGACAAATTACTCCTTGTCACACGAGGTATGTTGCTATTTTTGACCCCTCTATCATGTGTTGTTTCTATTGCCTTTCTCAGTTCACTCGTTTTAAACAAAAAAATTTCGTCTCTTAATGAGCAAATCGCATAAAAAGATACTTTACTTTAAGTCAATTTAAATTTAAGGTACTCAACTATTTTCTTCTCAATTTAAGACATCCAACTTAATTTTACGTGCAATGTTAGGATTTTTGACTTTTCGAAATAGGTTATCGGTTATAATTTTAGTCAAAACGACTTTTAAATGCTCAATAATAATGATACATCGCATTAATTAATTATTTCAGCAAAAACAATGACGGGAAACCTCTTTCGAAAAGTAGAAAAAACCTCAAAAAACCATACATTGCACATAAAAATAACTTCGATACCTTAAAATTAGAAAAAAAAGTTGGATACCTAAAATTCAAATTGACTTAAAGTAGAGTACCTTTTTATGCGATTTGCCATTTCTTAATAAATAATGTTCAACTGTTCATCTTATGATTTTAGTTTATTGATGAGATCTTAAAATAAAAGTGAAATAATTCAACATCTTAATTAACAATAAATACTTATCGAGACACAAAGAAAATATATGATTATTATACAAATGCTTGTTACCTCGGTGATGGAATGTAATTCATCAATTCTAAAATTATTGTTTATTGACATAAAACACACTAGTTATAATACTTGTGCATGCAAATAATTTTGACAAAAAAAGTTATTCTGTATTAATACTGAATGTTGTGTCTTTAAAGATAATTGCATATAATTATATAGTTATAAGTTTCGTGCACGCACGAAGTTTACACATAAATCAAATTTATTTTAACATTTTTGTTCAGTATATACACATATAAGAATTTGTCCATGAAAATTGTGATATAAGTACATCTAATGTCTAATACTTATGCACGAGTTTTTCATTATGCATTAATATCCATTAGAATTGGGTAAAATATTTGTAAAAATTACTGTTAGGTAACTTAAGATTTAATTTAATTTGGTTGACAAAGATGTTGATCTTGTTATTTAAATTTCACTGATGTTATGTTGTACACATGATGCATAACATATAATGAGCGTTGATAAAGTTAAAATATACTCCTTAAAGTTTTTTAAAAATGTTTTTCTAGATATCCTTATATAAATAAATAAGAATTACATGAGTCATTAATATAAGTACAATCACGTATATTTATTAATATATTAAAGTAACTCATGCTTACAATTTGATAATTATATTTTCGTTTTTATTTAAAATGTAAACTCGTGTCTACATAGGTTAAACTTTTAAGAATGAAATAAATTAGTCTTTATTGAACGTATAGTAAAAAAATTGATACTTATAATCTTATGCAAAGTTATATGTTGTTATTTTAAAACAACATATACATTGTATTTTTTAAGATATAAAGTATAAAGAGTATGAAGTATAAGGGGTTATTTGTTTATAATCCAAAGTTATTAAAAAACATGGAGGCTTATAATATTACACTTAACTCTATATAATTTTTTAAAATTCAACCACTAAAGTTTATTAATTACCTCATTTTTTTTAAGTTTTTGTTTTCACAAATTTAACACCTATATTTTTATGTGTTTTTTTTATCAACCAAATTTTTCCACCAAATTTATTAAAGTTTGACCAAATTCAATTTAATTTTGACTTTTATTACCCAATCACATCACACGATTTTGCTTACGTAAAGAAATAAGCTCTCCTATTGGCTCAATTGTTTTTCAATAAGAATGAATTGACAAATAATCCGAAATGATGTAATTCCTTTATTATATAAAAGATTAATAAAAAAATGCATTTATTACTACTTTGATTTTTGTAAAAGACAATTTTAACCTTTTGAGGGCGTATGTCAAAATCAAGGTTTTTAAGATCATGATCCTACCTACAATCGCTTTTGTGATCGTGATAATAAGATAGGATCGAGATTTTAAGATCCTAATATAGTGTCATTTTCTTAATAGACATTGTAAAATTATGCAAATCTACATATTATTATATATCATATATCATGAAAATGTATGTAAAAATTAAGATTATGAAGTGTTTAAACAATTAGCCTCTTGGCGTTCATATTGTACAAAATTGAATATATAATTTTTAGTTTTTTAGTTTGTGGTTCGAGAAAAGTAAGATCAGATCAATCGAGATCTTACTTTATATAGTCAAAATGGAATCCTATTAAGATCATATCTCACAAAGATCCTACGTAGGATCCTGATCGTTTTGCTTTGTAGCAACGTGAACAAAGACGGAGGTAAGGAGGGGTCACGTGACCCTCTTCCCAAAATATTTTATTTGTTAAAATTTTTAATTTTTGAGGTAATTTAGTAATTTAACCCTCCAAAAATAATATCTTCCCATCAACTTTGAAAGTCAAAGTATTAATATACACAAATTAACACGCATTGCAGTAGCACGACATTAACATAGAAAAGAAAAATGGCTAAATTACTCATTGGCTCTATCAATCCATTCGAATATATACATTTTGCTGTGAATTTGTTTTTATAGTTTATGTTTGCCCTCTCAAAAATTATTTTCTGGCTCCGTCCCTGATCATAAAATAATAAGATCAGAATCAGAATATAAAAAACAATGGTCAAAATACTTTTGGTCTTTTAACAATTTGAATAGCACTGGTTGTAGGGTTGAGCAAACCACCCGAACGGACCGGACCGGACCGATCGAGACCGAACCGACCAAATTCGATCCGATCCTTGGTATCGGCTTTTGGGCTAATTCGGTCTCGGTTTTGGTCGGTCGAGACCAAAAACTAACTATTTTGTCTTGTTGGACCGGACCGACCACATTCGATTCGATTCTCGGTCTCGGCTTTTGAGCTAATTCGGTCTCGGTCTTGATCGGTCCGGTTCGATCCGATCCGGTTCGATCCTGGTCCGAGACCGATGCTCAGCCCTATCTGATTGTAACTTGTAAGCTGTAACCTGTGTATGCTTATGAATAATTCTCAACTTAATGACTATCAACCAATTCACCAAAAACACTACAAAATTAATTTGCTATTCACATCACACCATCTTAGCCCCCCATTGGCCCCCTTGGCCCCTACATGTAACTGTTAGATTGTTATGTACTTTTGGATCTATTAAATTGGACATAAATAGAGTATATATACTCCTTTCATTTTGCTGTACGAACAAAGTGTTGGTATTTGGACCATGTAGTACATTCTGTCGCGAGTTTTGGTTGATATATGTGATGATCATACAAAATGTGATAACTATATGTTTTCTTTGTTTGTCCTGATTTGTTTTTTCAATTTTATTTTATAAATCTAAGATAAGAGTGACATATAGTCTTGCAATATTACAGGAAGGACAATAATTAAGAATGGTAATGACAAAACATTATTACCCAATTGAAATAAGTGAATAACTATGAGAATACATGATTAATAAGTTAAGCCCATCATGTGCCCGTCATTTGCATACCATTGCCCATCATGTGTATAGTCAGGGGCGGACCTAAAGGGTTTCTTAGACTTCACAAGTACTAAAGGTGTTCAAAAAATTTGAGAACCAACAAACCGAGTTGATCTGCTCAATCCAAAATCATGAAAAACCGATAACCAAGAAATCAAAACAAACAAACCCACTTATCATAGTTTAATTTTAGTTTTACTTTTAGTTACCAGCGATTACTCAAACCAAGCCGTATAATATGCATATATGTTTTAACTTAAATATTCATCAAATGCTACAAGTATATTTTACTATATTACTGCAGCATTTTTATGTATAACAAATTTTCACTTATCTAATATTAGCATTCACTTACGTTTATGTATAATATTTGATTAAAATAATGGTAACATATAAATGTCCAATAATTAATTTTGGTTAAGTTTTATATAAGATTATTTGAATGTATTTATTATGACGAAACAACTTTACGATAACTTTAATCTTTTCAAAGTTATATATTATCACTATAATAACATTTTACGTTTTAAATTATGTTATTTTTCATTCGGTTCGATTCAATTAATTGTTTAAAATGGTTAACCGTGACCCAAACTGCGGATAACTGCTATTTTTGGATACCCGCATGTCCGGTTACCTGCTTAGTATGGTCGGTTTCGGATAGTAAAAAAAACTACCCGCTCGCGATGGATAGTTAAAATTTCCAACCGAACCGGATCGAACTGCCCGTGAACACCCCTAACGAGTACCTCACAAAGTTTTTTCTTTTAGTGTAAATTTCGTTAAAAGTCACGGTTTTTTATAAAATGAACCCCGCCTCCTAATTTTGTTTAGTTAGTCGATTGTATTATCGTAAAGAAAAAATTGTAACCCTGGTTAGTGATAGACTTGGTTATGTCCCCGTATATAGTTACGCACTTGAAAAAAAAAAAAAAACCCAACTAGACGTGTATTCGCGCATAGCGACAAGTGATAGTGATATTTGTAGTTAGGTGTTTCATGTAACGTTTAATAATTGACATTTGCAAGTCTTTATCATCACTTGAGATGACAAAAACATCATACGAGGTTGCAGTTTAACACATTGGGATTGAAATGTGAATCGAGATTCTGATGAACATGTAAAAAGAAAAACAAATGAAAAAAAAATTGGGTAATTTTAGAAACAACACTATAAGAAAATATTTATGGTAAGACATAAGAGCATATTAGTAATTTAACATTTTCTCTTTATATATTGTAGAATAAAGATAAATATTAATTGAGATTAAGGGTATATTATTACTAAGTAAAAAAAAAACACCTTTGGTCCAAAACTTGGTCATTTTTATATTTTTTTCTTATTTTAGTTATACTCAACTGCTCGACTTCACCCATTAAGTGACACGTGTCGTTGCCTTGTACTTTTAAACACTTTTGGCTCACTATAGGTGAAGTCGAGCAATTGAGCAGTGACACGTATCATTAAAATGAGTGAAGTCGAGCAGTTGAGCATGATCAAAATGAAAGAAATGTGCAAAAAATATCAAGTCTTGAAACATTAGTGTTTTTTGACTTAGTTTTGTAATTTTCTCTATTATTAATTATATTTTTTTTGAGAGTTTAGTATAATTATACACTTTTTATAGATAGTGATGATTTATGGATTTTTAATTTTATTATTTAAAAATACACATTATCTTTGAGTGAAGTTATACGAATGGGATACACTATCGAACCCCTATGATGTCAAATCATAGGGAATATACCTTTGTCTCTACTTTTTCAAGACAACACGGTTTTACGCTTCGTTAGTATTTACGGCTTTAAAGCGTTTGACTTATTAAACTTTATATTTACTTGTTCAAGACTTTCGGGTTTATAGTTTTGATATAAATAAAATTATAAAAATAAAACAAAATAAAAAAAAAAAATAAAAATTTCAAAAATAATAAGCAATAATCTAAAAAGTAGGGGGTCAAAATAAGCCTACCCTATACGAATATGATTTGTACTGTTCTTATCTGAAAAGGGTAACTAGGGTCACCTTTTGTTTTGAAAAGGGAAGTTTGTCGGAATTTCATTTTGAGCCACTCTAAATTAAAGTTATATTTTGTTAAAAAAAAAACTAAAATTATATTTTATACAGTACGCAACAATATCGAGTAACATGTATATAAAAATAAACTAAAGCTTCAGCGGTAAAACTCAATTATATAAAAAAGAGTACCATTATACAAAGATGTAACCATTATCATGAATAAGGATGAATAAGGTGCATTTTTTCAACTTTCATAGTTATGTATCTTTTTGAATTTAATTTTGTGTTTTACCAGACAAACTAATGGCGACTTTTGTAAGATATGGGTTTCAACTCGATAAAACTTACAATTAATTTTGCAACTTTTAACTAGTCTAACATATTGCAACTTATTTCAAAATAGTTGGCTAGTCGCTTTGCCCTTAACTTTTTTTAATTTTATCTTATTTATTTATTTATTTATTTTAGAACAAAATTTTAACATATCTCACAATATTTATACACGTATCTATCTCATATGTCCTAAGCTAATTATATAAAAATAAAATATTATGACTAGAAATATTTGTACAATACGTTTTTGCGTATAAGTGTATATAACATATAATTCGTCAAGGTCGCCCTACACCTTTACGAATAGTTGATCCTATCTACTTGATTTTTATTTCTTTTTAGAAAAGAGATGCTATCCACTTGATTATACATTAAATATTTACCTGTTATAATATTACATTAGATAGTATTATAATTGTACAAGTGAATAATGAATTTGATACATTGATTTAAAAGTATGTTTGAATGGCATTTGTAACTTTTTAGAGCGTTAAAATAACTCAATCTAACTATATAATACAAAATTAAGGAAGATTAGTGAGTTATAGAGTTTTACGAATCTAAATCATGATTTACTTGCCACGTCATCGATCATAGATAACTTGAGGCCTTGAGAGGTTTCTCATACCAGGAAGAGATATATAAAAACATTTTGAATGAGAGGTTTTTACAAAAGTTTTTGCTTGCAAATGCTTATTTTTTTATTGGAGTCAAAAGTTTTTTAGTTTATAGGTTTAGGAAACTTAAGTCACAGGTGTGGTTCCACCGTCTCTTTCCTCCTTATTTTACACTTAAAAATAAAAATAAAAAAAATAAAATAAAAATCGTTTCTCTAAAAAGATACATAATTATTAGTTTATTACTATTTTTTTATTTTTAACTGAATGATAGTTTCATTCTTAGTTAATTAATGTCTTCTTTAAAGTTTGTAATAATAAATTCAAAAAAAATAATATGATATATTCGATTAAACGTATCTTTCTATTTTTAGTATTGGACAACTAAATTGATACAACTTAAAAAAATAAATATAGACTATTAATTTAAGATGGAATAAATGAGTATCGATTTATTTCAAATTTCAACTTTCACAAATTTTTTACATTAACCCAAAAGCTTTCATAAAAAGTCTTCTAGAAAAAAAGCTATTGCATTGAAATGCCTTAAAGTATCATTAATAAAATTTCAGGTCATATCATTGTACATCCTTTAAAGCCTTACCTAAATTTATTTTCTATGAACTTTAACAGGTGCGTGGACCACGTCTAAAAGATACAGTTGAAATCGCATCACTAAAACCATGTCACTTAACTATCATCGAAGGTACGTAAACTTATTACATGAACCCAACTTTCATAAAAGGACCAAAATTGACAAGTACCAACATGTTTTTCAGAGGATTACACAGAAGATCTAGCTGTCGGACACATCAGACGACTGTTGGATATTGTTGCATGCACAACTGCTTTTGGCGCCAAAACTACTACAAGTAAAGTGACTGCTAACAGACCAGGTTCTAGTGATGAAGAGGATAAGAAGGTGGCTAGTAGTGGGCTCAAGACGGAAGGTTCGGACGAGAAAGGTGACCCAATGGCTGAAATCTATCCACCCCCGAGGCTTGGACAGTTTTATGACTTCTTCTCGTTTTCGAACCTTACTCCTCCCATCCAATGTATGTTCTTCTTCATGTTACTAATCAGTAGTTCCGTAAAATGGTTCTAGAGTCCAATGATTAGGAATGACTTATCATTATTGTTTGCAAAGCGCGGATAAAAGAAAGTATTGTGACGAATCACTATAAAAGTGCGTGAAGTAGCTTCTTGGACTTGGACCTTATATTGTGCGTGCTTGTTTTGCAGACATTAGGAGATCTACTCGTCCATTCCTCGAGGATAAGACAGATGACGATTTCTTTCAAATTGATGTGAGAATCTCGTTGTATTTTGTTTACTTGCTATGAAAATGTATGAGCAACTATTGTTATCTAGGCACCTTTATGTTGCTGATGTTTATATGAGACACTAAAACGAGCTTTATGGATGTCTACTATATTTCAG
>CM040238.1:20966697-21185042 GCA_022545495.1 Chrysanthemum lavandulifolium
ACAACTCAAACGCGCGTATTTATAAAACCAATGCTCCCAATGCCATACTTAATACAAAAATAAATGCAGCCTCTTTGAACCATGAGAGTTGCACGATTTGAGTATTCGTCATCTATCGAAGGACTTGCTATCTTCATGAATTTTTCGGTCTTTGTGTCAAACTTAATAATTGGATATGAATTCGGACTCACGTCTCTGTCCTGTTTTAGAAAGTATAGATTTTCATTCAAGCAAATACTTAGCCTCCAACGTTCAGATTTATCATTGGGTATATGTCTAATTGAATTAACCTTTCTCCACGAGTCAGATTTCATCGAGTATATGTAAACATTGCCAAGGTATGTTACACGTACAAGCTTGTAGTCTTCATCAAAAGAGGAGTAATACAAACCGAATGCTTTTCCATATGTCTTGTAACAGTCCCAATGAGAATTAGCTCTAGACAACGTCTTATACTCACCCGTCAAAGGATTCCATAAAATAAGATCAGTGTATATATTATCACACTTGTTTATGCCAACACATACCAGTCCATGAAAAGATGTCAGAATTTCAATATCTCTAGGATTGGCATTGAACGGTATAGGGCGGCTCGGAGTTAAACCATTATGAGGTGCTTCACAGTCAATGGTGCTGAATGTGCATGGTTTCGTTTTAGAAAGCAAGATAAGTTTTTGTTGATTTTGATGCTCGTCAAGGTGCAGGCGGTTGTGCAACTTTTTGAACTTTTCAGACGTTAACGACGACTGCCACTGCTTAGAAACACACTTGAAACGGTAGACAGATTTGTCTGGAAGCCTTGGTAATATGTGGAACCATAGTATCTCATCTGGAACGGAAACTGCCATGGGCTCTCTAGATCGATGAGCTAGCTACAGATTGAGTAATTGTTATTGTTATTGCTATTGCTATGAATATATATATACACAGATAAATCGAAGCTAAATATGGAATGCGTGCATATATTTAATTAATCCTTATCGTAGCAATTTAAGGTAATGATTTAAATATAGAATTTTCATTAAAGGTGAGGATTTTCGTTCCATGAATATCTTAAAAAAAAAAAAAAAAAAAAAAAAAAAGGCAACATCCCTACTTTAAGAGAAAATTCCTTAAGAGTAAAAACTCAACCATAGTCCTTTTAGGCCACTTTCACGTCCACTTTCCTATTTTACCACGCCGATCGCTTCAACTCCACTCAGAATTACGCCATGCGTTCACCCACTTGTACATTTTATTAAAATTTCGTGGCCCACCAAATTTGCATCAAATATTAGTTATCAGACACCCTTTGCTCTTTTAATAAAAGTCAACGCCGACCGACCTCGACTCATGCTGCACTCAACTTAGTCAAGATTTTTGCATGGGAAATGAAAAAGAAGCTTGGGAAAGGACACACAATCTAAGCATAAAGAGTAGTTGCAGTCCTCACATTCTCTAAATCAAACTTCTTGAGGATGTCTTGAACATATTTCTCTTGACTGATGAAAACACCATCTGGCTGTTGCTTAACTTGTAGGCCCAAAAAGAAAGTAAGCTCACCCATATCACTCATTTCAAACTCACTCTTCATCATCTCCTCAAATTCCCTGCACCAAGTTTCTTTGGTGGAACCAAAGATAATGTCAACCACATAGACTTGGACAAGGATGATATCCCCGGTGTTCTTCTTGATAAAGATGGTCTTATCAATAGCACCTCTCCTGTAACCATGTTTTAGCAGGAATGAGGAGAGCCTAGCATACCAAGCTCTTGGTGCTTGATGAAGCCCATAGAGTGCTTTAACCACTTTGTAAACCATATCCGGATTGTGAGGGTCCACAAAGCCTTTGGGCTGAGTCACATATACTTCTTCTTCAATTTCACCATATAGGAAGGCACTTTTAACATCCATCTGATAAACCATGAAGCCCATGTAAGAGGCAAAGGCTGAAGAGTCTGATTGCTTCAACTCTTGCTACAGGAGCAAAAACTTCATCATAATCAATGCCCTCTTCTTGACTGTGACCTTGAGCAACCAACATAGCCTTATTCCTTACCACAATCCCCCTAGCATCTCTTTTACACTTCAGAATCCATTTTGTGCCAATTGCATACTTCCCAGCAGGCAACTGAACTAGCTCCCAAACATTTTGATTCAAAAACTGTTGCATCTCTTCTTGCATAGCAGCCACCCAATCTTCATCTGCTAAAGCCTGTGCAACAATGGTAGGTTCAACTTAAGAGAGGAAACAAGCAAATAGACAATGTTGATAGTCTATGTGATTGTTCCTATGTTGATCCTGAATGTAGCTAGGAAATGCAGTCTCTCCAAATTTTGTCTGCTTCACCTTACTTCTAGTTTGAACAGATGAAGTAGGATCACCAATAATCAGAGATTGTAGATGAACAATGTTAATCCTTTTTGTAACATTAGGACTAACATCAAATGAGGTGGACAAGTTATTAAGAGTTGGGCCAAAGTCATCATCATATGAAGAAGAATCAAATATGCCTGTTCTTGACAAATGATAAATGCCATCCAATTCAGAGCTTGAATATTGGGAATTGGCCAAATCAGATGGACTTGGAAATCTATCAGGAGAATCATCTAAGCCCAGAGTATCAACAAATGGAGTACTTGAGGGAACCGCAGGAACAATACCACTAACAGGAGGAACAGGAATACTACCAGCAGAATGAAGTTCAACAAAGCGGTGACCCGTTACTGTGAGAAACAACTTTATTAGCAAAGATTCGACCAAAGATGATCGGTAACATTACGAGCAAGAATAGATGCATTATCGCACTTCCGTGTTCTGCGGGCTTCAATAGTTGTCTGCCTTAAAAGTTCCTCAGTGTCTTTGGAGAATTCATTAACCATCCTTTTCAGCATCTTCCTTAGCTGTATGCTCTTGACGTTGAAGCTTCACAAGTTCTTCTGCATACCCTAAATCACTTTGTTTTTCACCAGAAGAATCCTTGTCCCCAGTACCTGAAAAGTGGTTAGTAGGAAAGGAAGGAACAACAATAAGTTGTTCATCACAATCTGAATCTGAATCATCATCTGAGGAACCTGCAATGTTAGTGGGTTGAACTTGTGGACCTTCAGAATGATTATATTTGAAACGAGTATAACCTAAGTGATCAGTTAAATAGTCAAGATCAAAGTACCATTACTGACCAGCACCCTGAACATTAGGTTTATCCTCCAAAAATCTTAGATTCAGTGTTTCTTCTATCCTTTTGGCAGATATATTGTACACCCTGTAAGCCTTACTATGAGCGAGTATCCAACTACAAAACCTTCATCGCTTTTCCTTCAAATTTGCCCAAATGATCACGGTGTTTAAGATAGTCACATGACAACCAAAAGGTTTAAAAGTAACTAATGGTAGGAATCTTCCCATCGAAGTTCATAAGGTGTCTTATTGTGAGGATGAGTTATCAAAACCTGCTCAAGACATAACAGAAGAACTGATCGCTTCAAATTTCGTAACATGGTTGGTAACTTAGAATCGCAAGCATAGATCTTGCCGCTTCAATGAGGGTTCTATTCTTCCTTTCAAAGAACTCCGTTTTGTTGTGGAGTCCCGCATTCTTGTAGTCCCTTTTATCCCTTAGTTCCACAAAGTTCAATTAATTTGGCATTCTTGAACTCGTCCCATTGTCACACCTTATGGCTTTAACCTTTTTATTCACCGGTTCTCAACGAGGACAATAAAGTTTTGAAGAACCTAAAATGTTTCATCCTTAGTTCCCAAAAGAATACCCAAAGAAAACTCGCTGCAGTCATCAAGAATCACCGATAATAGTACTTGTGATCAATGCTTCGATAGATGTGGGACCAACGAGGTCCATGTGAAGAAGTTGCAAAGGTTCTCAAATTGTCTTGACAAAGCATTAATGGATTTGTAAGAAGCTTTGTGTTGTTTTCCTTGTTGCAAGCCACACAATTATGCTCATTAGTGAAGACTTTGGAAGGAAGACCATGAACTAAACCATGTTTTGCCAGCTTGTTGATAGTTTTGAAATTAACATGAGCCATCCTTCTATGCCATTTGTTAGATTCATCCAAGGATGCTTTAGCCATTAAACAAGCCAACTCTCCTTCAGGCTGGACATCATTTAGATTGAATGTGTACAGATTATGTTTCCTTGGTACCTTCAGCATTACTTGACTGTCATCATGTATATGAAAGTTTTTAGAAAGCACAAGACATTCAGTACAGTGAATAGAACACTATTCTTCTTGTCACAGATTTGAGACACATAAAATAGATTGAAGTTTCTAAGTTCTTCCACATAGTACACATTTTCAAAGTCCAGCTTGGAAGTTCTAATGGTTCCTTTCCCTGTTATTCTGCCATCCCCTCCTCCAAAAGTAACAGTGCCTCCATGAATAGGGACAAAATCATGCAATCTTTCCCTGTTCCCTGTCATACTCCTAGAACACCCACTATCAACAATACCTAAATCTTTATTTGTATGAGAATCATCCTACAAGTTAAAAGATATACAACAACATTAGTATACATGGAGACAGAAGTCATTACTGACTTGGGCATGCCTTGTGGATCATATTAGAATAACCTGTTGATTGATGAGATCCACCATTGTTCTTGGAATCCTTCATGAATGATTGTCTATTTTGTCTCCAAGAGCAACCTGCTGAGGTCTTAACAGCAGTATCCTACCTTGCCCCCTTTTATTCAATGGGTCATTATTAACAGGCCTATATCCATTTTGAAAATAAGTACTTGTTGGTCTGATTAATGGCCTAGGAACATTTCTTCTCCAACATGATGAAGATGGTCTATCGGTAAACCGGGTTACCAGCAGAACTGGATTACCGGCAGGACCGGGTCTACCAACAGAACCGTCTACCAAAGAAGATTGGTTCTGCGCCACCACACATGTTTTCCGGAAGGAACAAATGGAGGAATATTAGTCACATCATTCCATTTTGGTCTATGTCTCTGTTGATTAGTACAAACACCCATTTGTTTCTCATAAAAATCACAATCTTTGATAAGATGAAATGTACTACCACAAACAAAACATGATTTCTTTTTAAAATGCTTGTTCATAACATGAGAAGTATTATCATAAACAAACTTATTCAAACCACAACCAAAATCAGAATTGTTGTTAACATAATCAAAAGAACAAGAAATGTTTTTAAAATAAGCTGTCTGTGAAGAAGATTCATGAACAGCAACTCTTGGGGCAAGGTGAACTTGTAAAGGCTTGGGTGAGGCAGACTTAGGGGTTGTAGACTGTAAGATATAACTTTTCACATACACATCAAACCATAACACAAGGTGGCGAATAAGATGGAATTCTAGAGAGAAAGTTAGAGGTTTAGGGAACTTAGTGAGAGAAAGTGAAAGATATTATTATGAGCTCCAACTCTACCTTGGAAGGTAGAGTATTTATAGTCTTACATAACTCGCCACACTTTGGGTGGATCGCATACAGGTGGTAAAGACCGTCTGCCCTCCACGGTGTTACTTAACTAAATTACTACTTAACTTAAAAGAACTACGACACGAGCTTTTAACGATTACATATACTGAGGTGACCGACTCTTTAATACCGGAATTTCTAATTCTAACAATCTCCCAATGGAGGTCACCTCAATAATGTACCAAAATTACATTGAATACAAATAGATATGACATTTAACAATTGATCTTGCATTCTTGATGTAGTCCTTTGCTCCTAAGCTCGTAGTCATTGATTCTTCACAATGCATGTTTGGTTATTCCAAGTGGAGGTCTTTTACCGATCCACGCGATGATAAGTTTGAGCCATCTTTGGAGATCATCACTATCAAAAATCTCGAGACATCCATTGTGGTGTTGTGACTTTGGGACCGACATGCTCACATTTTGGATCATGATTTCTTCTCATCGTAGTAGCGGAAGCTTTTGTTGTGTCATGATATTGGCGCAGCGTAGCGAAGCTTGGTGTGAAAATATCGAGTCATTGATGCACTAATCATGATTTCTTTTGAGTTGAATGTGTTAAGTGAGCATGCGGTTGTGGATTGACCGCTTCATTCGATCAACGCAACGTCAAGCGCATGACCGCATACAACAAGATTAGCAACAAATCACACGAAAGTGTCTTTGATCACTTTCGTTGAATTGAGGTACACGCCCACGGTTCCCTCGCTGATCAAGACAATCTTGCGTGATCGGTAGGATTCCTAAGAATCTCCTTGATGGGGTTTCGCAATGTTCTAGTCGTTCTCAAACCGAACGCCTCAAAGAAGACAACACGGAGTGAGTGAACCAATAATTTTAAGTCCACCGATTGATGAAAAGAGATTTGAAAACAATCGTGTATTGCTCAATAGAAATTGTTTTTGCAATACAACGAAGGTTTTATTGAAAATCAATTATCAATCATAAAATACCTTTTGGTTTGAAATGAGTACACGGTCGATGTGCTAAAGAAAAGAGTTTATAAGCACAAAGACCGGTTTTTCAAAGGTATCCGTCAATCCTCAACTCGAACCGTGATTGATTCAAGAAATTGAATCGCCCCATTGTTTCATTCGGTTGTCACATGGTTGATCTATATGATAGATCTCACATGCCACCTACCGGAGCTTGTTTGATGTTGGCTCGAAGGCTTTCCATCTTCATTGTGAATGTGTAAACACATCACTCGATGTTCCGCAATACCACAAGGATAATCGTGGGACTCAAGATATAATCTCTCTTTCCACATTGTGTGAAACAAGAGAGCCTTCATTGAAAGTGTCCTAATGAGATTTATTGATGATCTCGTGGCTCTAGACTCAATTTGTGCATATTTGGATCCCGTCACGGAGACTAGGGAGAGGGTCTCCTACTTCAATATCAACCATCTCTAAGAGAAAGTCGATAGATAATGTCGGTTCCCGTGAGAATGAAACAAGTCCTTTTAAGAGGAACTTGAGTGGTTTGGAAAGTTGAAGTGCGATGCGTCCTTTGGGTCCATGACGCCTTGTCTTCAATACCGATGTTACCATCGGTAGCATATGAATTGAACCCGGTTTACGCCTAAGGTTGAATAAATGGAGGCTATTTGTTTTCACCCTTTCTCATTCAATTCTTTTTAATTCTTCAACCCTTCCGTGCTTACCAAGACTTCATAGCTAGAACCTTGTTGGGTTTATTCCATTGCTAGCTCGTCTTAGTCCGCACTCTTCCCATATCTCATTTTTCTCCTTTATCATCATACCTAAGGACTTCTACACTAACTAGTGGATTGTCCTCGGTAGATCCCTCCGGCTCAGCGGATCACGGGAACACATACCTAACCTTATCATCCTTATATCACCGCATACATGAAGTAAAGTTGGTCGGTCTATTTGGTATTGTTCGTTCCGCCATTGGATCCAATTGAAAACCATTTGAAAATCAATTCGGATACTTGTGATATATAATCAAAACATTTTGTACTGAATTGTTTTTGATATTTTAGAACGAGAACTCCCTCAACATGTGCATCAAATATTTGAAAGAAATTTTGCACACTGAGGCAAGAGAAAGAATTAACTTCTTTGATTATCATTTTCTAAAGATATCAACATCGCCTCAATGATCAAGTAAATATGGCATTTCAGGAAGGATGAGGTTTCCATAATTTGCTTCCCTCAATATGTGCCTCGAGGTTTGAAAAGAGTTTTGCACATACTAGAGGAACCTCGCATATCGGGATAAATGATCACGTTTTAAATCAAAGGTTTTAAGATAGATGCTCCCTCAACATGTGCATTGAAAAATTGAAATCGTTTGTCACATGTGGGCGGATAGCATGTACATCCTATTATAACCATTTACCTAATTATCGCTTTAAACCAATTTAAATCACACATTCTCCCGATCACAATTATCAAATCATTTGAAATTTGTGATCTCGTATAGATTTAAATTGATTTGAAAGCTTTTAAGGAGAATTGTGACTTGATTGTGAAAGCGTTTGAAGCGATAAGGATCGGATTTTAAGACTTTAAACTCCATTTATAAAACATGCATGTATATCTTTTGAAAACAAATTTTAATGCCAAATAACTTTTAATTTAATTGAAATCATTCTCCCCTCAATCAATGACGAGGTTGTTGATTGAGAGATAGAGATTTTGACAAATAAGTCTCAAGATTATCAAAAATAGAGATTGAGTTATTTTTGTTTTCAGAGATAGTAGTTTATAGAATCGAGCATAAGATTTGAAAACTTGGTAAGATATGGCTTTGTTCTTTCTTTAAAACCGGGTTATTGCTCAAGATGACAATAAACCATTTCTCTTTCTCCCAAAATATTTTTGATTTTTTGATTTTGATTTTTTTTTTTTTTTTTTTAAAGAATTGAACAACATCTAAGACCGTGTCATTCTTTGAATGACAAAGACAAAGACCGTAGATATTATCGAACCGGAAGAAACATGACAAAATGACAATTTTTTTTTTTTTTTTTTTTTTTTTTTTTTTTTTTGAAGAATTTTGAATTTTCAAAATTTTTTTTTTTTTTATGGATTTTGAAAGTTTTATATTTTTCTATTTGATTTTTGAAGGTTTTATAATTTTGTATTTTGTTTTCAAATATATATGTACATGAGATAGATGAAGAAAGACCTTTACTCCTCGTCTTCCTCACGAAGACGTTTGAGAGTTTCGGTTGAAGGCTTTTCAAACCAAGACGTGGAAGAATAAACTCAAAACGTTCTCTTGGAAGAGCTTTGGTGAAGATGTCGCTAAGCGATATTCGGACCTCACAAAATATAGTTCCACCACACCTTTTTCCACTGTTCCTCGATGAAATGATGTCGAATGTCGATATGCTTTGCTCTTGAGTGTTGAACGTTGTTGCATGAGAGAGCAATAGCACTTTATTATCACAAGATGAGGATTTTGTTGAATTCAAAGCCATAGTCGATAATTGAGATCTCATCCATAAGATTTGAAAGCACAACAAGATGACATGGTGTGTATTCGACCTGTAGAGAAATAGAAGTACTCATTTGCTTCTTTGAAGACCACTCACAAGCTTATCACCCAAAAGCGAGCACCTCCCGACGTACTTGACGTGTATCTTGACAACGACTTCCATGCCCTTGGAGCTTGCTTTAAACCGTAAAGAGCCTTCTTCGATAAGCGTGAGTAGGATGCTCTTGATTCACAAATCCTTCAGTTGGTGGCGTGAGCGACTTCTTTAAGATCTCCGTTTAGAAATGCCGTCTTTACATCCATCGATAAACTACCATGTTCTTACTAGCAAGATTAGCCGAAGATTTCGATTGCCTCGATTCGAGCAGCTGGAGCAAAAGATTCTTCAAAGTCTATACCCTCCTCGACGATATCCTTTAGCAACTAATTGAGCCTTGTTCTTCAACACATCACCATGCTCATCAAGTTTTACCTTGAAGATCCATTTAGAGCTATAATCATAGCACAACTGGAGCAGTACTAACTCCCATACATCAAGACGATCAAACTCATGAATTTCATCTTGCATAGCATTGAACCACCTATCTTCATTCATAGCGGTTTAACATCTTTTGGTTCGATCTTAGATAGTACGGAGTTGAAGAAGCACCATAAGGCATCGGTTGCGAGTTGCTTCGGGTTGATCTGAGACGAGAGGATTTCAATGATGTTGTCTAATGGATGATCGTGAGTCCATTTTACGAGGTGTTCATGTGGCATTTGTTGAGGAATCAAGTAGGCGAGTCGATGTCTCTGAAGAAGATGGTTCGATGATGATTCAGGAGTAGCAAATATGTTTTCAAATGGAGCATCTTGAGGGTTGCAAAGGATTAACTTCATCATTGGTGCGAAACATTTCCATGATGTACATTTGAAGAGAGATGATTTGTTGATGAGATCAAGGATCGTGAGCAGTGCTTCTTGACTTACGATATAGAGACCGATGAATTGACTTCATTCATCGGAATATGAGCATCCTCTGTTGTAGGGATCAGCACCTCATTAGTAGTAGACTCATCAGTTCATCAAACATGGATCAAACAGTTTCTTTACATCATCTTGGATGGAGGTACATATGGAGTTTCTTGAGAGGAGTTTGGAACAAGAGATGAACCAATAGGACTGTTTTGAAGTGCGGGTCTGGTGGAGTGTCCGAGAGCCATTTGACCGGTCGACTCATCAAACGTAACGTGAATTGTTTCCATGATATTTCGGGTTCTTTTGTTGTAGATTCGGTATCCCTTTTGTTGGGTGCATATCCTACAAATACTCCAATGTCGACTTTAGCTCTAAGTTTACCCAAGTCTTGACCTCATTAGTTGGATAGCACAAGGCACCAAACACACGAAGGAAAGATAGATTAGGTTTCTGTTGTGGACAAGTTCGTATGGAGTTTTTCCATGAATGGTGTGAATCAGGAACGATTTTGTGTGTAGCATGCGGTGGCAATTGCTTGACCCGAGAAACATTGGAACCTTTGAGTAGATCGGCATTGTTCTAGCGCTTCAACAAGAGTACGATTTCGTCTTTCAACTACACCGCTCGTTGAGGGTTCGTGGAACACTTCTTTGATGGTCGATTCCAACGCTTTCATAGAATTCACTAAGTTGTTTGTTGACAAACTCGGTTCCATTGTCTGCTCGATAATTACGGCGGTTTGTTTAGTCTAACTGCAATTGTTTGATGAGTTTGATGATGATATCGGAGTTTCATCCTTTGTCCTTAAGAACTTGACCTGTGAATCTAGAATAATCATCAACCACAACTAACACATATTTCTTCCCAAAGATATTCTCGCACCTCATTGGTCCACATAAATCCATATGAATCATATGAAGAACTTCGTGATGAGTTAGTAGGTTTGGGTTTATGAGCATACTTCTTGCTTTTTCCCAATTGACATGTTGAACAAAGATGATCCTTTTCATACTTTAGTCTAGGTAAACCTACAACTAAGTCCTTTCGGAAAGATCGTTGATGGTGCCGGTTCAAGTGATTGAGACGACGATGCCATAACCATGACTTTGTTTTGAAGCCTTTGATAACAAGCATATTGGTGAAGCTCTCATCATGTCATCGATAGAGATAGTGTAAAGGTTTGAGCCACGAGTTCCTTTCAACAGTTCCTTACCATTAAGATCTCTAACAAAGCGGTATGTTTTCGAAGGCCACTTCTAGATCGAGAATCACTGAATTGACCAACGAGAGAGCATTATGACCTAAACCTTCCACATAATACACTCGGAGATGACACTATCACCAACTACATAATCTCCATAACCCATAATAGCACCGAAATGATCATTACCAAATCTAACAGCCCCGATGAATTTGCTCACGAAGTTCATGAGCCGTGACCGGTCTCCAATCATATGCTTGGAGCAACTGAGTCCGGTACCACGAACGATTTGAACGATCCGCAGTTGAACACGCATAAGAATGGATAATCGGATATTTGGGATCCCCATGCAAGAATGGGTTCCATTTGGTTAGTAGTAGCAGTTGGACCACCCGCATCGTAAATAGAAGCATTCATATCGACGGTGAAGTAATGGAATCATTGTGTATAGATGCAATACTAGTGTCTCAGATAGCTCTATTTACAAATGTGACCACTTCTTAAGGAATAGTTCTACCAAGAGGCATCCATTTTCTAGTGGGCATTATCCGATTAGTCTTATGACCAATGTATCCAATAAAGCCTATTCTGCATGAATGTTCTTCCGTGGTTTCCATTGTTTTCTAACTCTCTTCGCTTTTGCCTTTTAGCCTTTTTAGCATGAATTTTAGCATTAACAACATTAACTGGACAATTAACATCATTAGGCGAACATTTACATCACTTTCATGATTAGAAATGAATTCAAGCAATCATCGATTACAAGGTTTGCAAATAGTATCGAATCGAATTAATTACAAGACGCCTATGGCTAATACTAGAATCAACACGATCTGCTTTATTCGATTCAAACTTAAGGTTCCTAGATTGTTCTTCTACTCTTCCCGGTGCACATTCTTAGCTTGAGAGGTCTTATCATTCCTTGTATTGTCTTGAGACTTTGACGCTCCCTTTAATGTCACCGATTACTCTGTAGGAATGGGAACATTAGTTTGTTTTACTACTCTTTGCACCACTGTTTAGATGTCTTTGGGATCCGAACTACATGCAGTGCACTAAGGTTCACGTTCTTAACATTAGAGGTACCGAGATTAGTACTCCTAGAAGGCACATTTGAGTTCACTTTCCTAGTATTGACGGATCTAAAATCGAACTACTCACCTGGTGCACTACCCTCACATTCAAACCATTGGGAATCGAGTGCATGTCATGTTTGGCCTTAGGCATTGAGCATGGAATCAAGGGTTAACTCTCTCACCTAATGTTTTTGGGCATATAGTGATCAAACATTCTAAGATTTCTTGAGATCGTTTGGCATATTGGCATGCATGTCCAATTGCATTATCATGAGGTTTCTAGTTTATCCTCTTCAACAATCTCACGCAGCATTCTAAGCAATCCTAAGGGATGAGAAATATGTTTGAATGGCAAGTTTGTTGTTCCTTAGGTGAGGGGGACATATGTCATGAGATAAAGTAGATTTATTCCCGTGAGTGAACCTTAGATACAACATTCTCCTCATTGATCATTGGCATTTTCCCTTTTACCGACTCTTGATTCTCAATTTCCTTTTGCAATGAAGTTATTTGTTCGTTGTTTTTGTTACGAGTGACTTTAATTGATTCAAACAACTCATTGAAATGACGTTTAACCTTTTCATTCTCTTCTAGAAAACTTTCGTTTTCCTTTTGTAAAACATTTACTAGGTTTTGAAGATGAAACGTTTGAGAATTTCGAGAATCTAAAGAGGAGGCATTTGGGAGCCCGTCATATTGTTCGTTTGACCCTTTAATTGAGAGATTTGGGCTTTCAACTTCTCGATCGTGTTGGGTGAGCTTGAATCTGTTCATCACGTTTGTTAATTTGAAAACGCATCAAACTCGAGCATCGAAGATGTCTTGAAATTTGAAGTTTTGACATTTTCTTTGAGATGTTGATATTTTAGTTGTAGATTAAAATACTCAACTTCTAGTTTAGAAAAATGTTTAACCAAATTGTCATGATCATCCATTCAATTTTCTCATTAAGTTTAGAATTAGTTTTTCAAGCTCAATGACACGATCATGGGAGACTTTCGGGGCCACAGATAGTTCATGAAATTTGGAAGCATTAATAGAGCAATTTGAAGCGGTGAAAAAGACATCTTGAGCAACACATTCAAGAATAAGATTCTCATTCAATGTATGCGTGTTCTTCCTCTCAATCTCATTATATTTTAGTGCACGCTCATAATCACTAACTCAAAGAACCATTGCATCAAATTCCTTTTCCATACCCTTAATATCGCCTTCTACCCCTTTTAAGACTCTCAAAGTGATCTTTTAGAAGTTTAAAGAAAGGCATGACCTCGTTAAATAACATTCTTTCATTTGTTCAAAACCTCTTTCACCTTCGCTATACCGATGGGAGTGATCATTTTCTTGCAAGTTTTTTCAAAATCAACAAATAGTTGGAATATAACGTATTGGCTAATTAATGTCTTGCTTTTAGTGGCAATTGTTCTAGGTACAAGATGCATAGGTGTATTAGGAGGATACAGTTGCTCAGGCATTTTCCGAAGGGAGGGTTTGTTTCTACAATATTTTTGACTTCGCTTATCTAAATCCATTTTCCGAAGACTTGTTCGGAGTCAACAAAGTCCGAGGCTTAAACTTGTTTAATGCAATCCGCTTTTCCTTTTTGTAATCGTGAGAGAGATAATTATTTTTTCTCTTTGCATTTAGGGTCATCTAGTTTTTGTTCATCCTTTCCTAGTGACTTCATCGATTTCTTATCTTCCTCGGTGCACTCAACGCAACTAGGTTTACGCTAGGCTTAAGAATTTCATTACCATCATAAATCACCTTATGAGCATTTCTAGCCTTTTGATTACCTCTGGATTTGGTTCCTCAACAAGGGAATGCTATGCTTATCGCTAAGACTCGATGTTTGGTGACCATGTGAAAGCAATCAATGGTGTTTCCTTGTATGTACAACTTGTTTTCAAGTTTGTTTTCAAAGTTTTGATTAGAAAATCTCTTAAGAGCTTTGATTCTTTTACATTAAATTCTTGCTTAAGCATTTTCACGTTTTCTTGAAGTTCTTGTTTTTGCTTAATTGTTTTAGAAAGTTTTTCTTGCAAAGAATTTAATTCTTGTTTCAATACTTCTTCTCTAAAATTACTTTTTCTAATTACCGCACGCACTTGGTCATCCATTTCCGCCACGAGTGGTCAACTCAAATTTTGCACGTTGTTCATAAATGGCAACACGTTCTTATAGGCATTTAGTTCGAGATAATGGAATCATCAGAGCACATGCAAAGTATTCATCAAAGACATAGTCATTGTTGACCGCAGAAGATGCATCACTAGGTACATCTTCACTTTCACTTTGTTTCACGTATTGATCATATGGGACAATATTGATATTACCCGTATTTTCAATATTTGATTCAAAAGTTTCGGTTGGTTGTACTTTGTCATGCATCATTGCACATCAAGATCATCATATAGCTTTAATACCTCGTAGATGAGTTTGTCCTTTGATGGGCCACCTTGTGGTGAAGAAGTGACCTGGGAGACACCATGGGAGAGATGCTAGCCATAAATATTGTGTGTGCAGAGGTCCATCATCCACATCGAGTCGTAAGCATCGCGATCACCGACTTGAAAGGCATTTTGATGATTGTGACCTATCTCCGAATGAAATTCGCTCATCTACATCCGCATCATAGGTCTTGGCATTGCCTTCAAAAAGAAATGTAGCCTCTTCACTCAAAGTAGCACCATTGTCCCGAGCTTGAGCCGGCAACATCTTATCTCTCAAGTATTCGGCATTTTGTGGACGCTTTGGAGATGTGCGCCTTGCAAAGTGTCCTCACCACCACGCTTAAAGCATTTGATTGGCTTAGCTTGACTGGGTTACCATTCCTTCCTCGATTCGGTTTCCAACATAACCTCTCCCAGCTCCACCTCGTCCTGTTCATCTGTCTTTCCGAATCGGTTGCACCACGATCCTTCCATCTTTAATAGTGGCTTGATTATGTGGGTTAGATGCGCTCGAGGTTGTTGTTGGTTTGTGAAAGAGAATTGACGAAATTCATGTTTTGACTAATGAGAAGAGCAAGTTGATTAATGATGTTACCACGTGTGCATCGGCATCGCCTTGTTTGAACCGAGGATCGAGGATGAGTTTGTGATTACCATTACCCAAGGGAATGACTTGTGATGCTTTGGTTGTGATTCCAATGTTTGAGTAGAAAGCGGTTGAATCATTAGGCGAGCTTGTCTCTCCCGGGTTAGTTTTGAACCGATTGAGAATCAATTTTTCAAACATGGCATGTCTTTCATTACGAAGGAGGAAGACATAGAGTTGCTCATAGTTTGTGTTTTTCAATCCTTTAGTGAGCTTCACAGCGGTAACAAACTTGTGCCATTCGGGATTCATGTTGTTCACAAATTTTGAGTTCAATCGAATGTTAGGCATAGTCATCTTGATGTTCCTCATGTCATTCACTAACTTATGAAATCTCACATAGTACTCATAGACACTCTCATCCGGTTTCATCTTGAAGTGCTCAAATTCATCATAGAGTTGGGATTCCCTGTCTTCCATAGTTAATTCGAACCGAGAGAAGCATCTTAACGTTATCCCAAACCTTTGCATCGTTGTTATGATTGATCACTTGTAGATGTCTTTAGGAAGACCTTGAAGAACAATGTTTGAAGCCCCGATATCCGCATCGAATCTCTTTTCTCCTCATTATCAAGCTCATTGTACATCTTAGGTCTCGTCCATTCCGTGAGACAGAGTACCATCTTCATTAGTATCAAGTATGTCTCTAGTCGTTTCAACCCGATATGGTCCTTCATCAATGGATTTGAGAATGTTTACACCATTTTCCTTTCCAAGGCAATACAATCGATTCGTTGAGCCCAAGAATCGTAGTCGATTCATCAAGCATTGGTGGACCAGTATCCGAGCCACCGCTTGAACATCCTCGACATGATGGAGATGACGGTGGGAGCAGGTGGAATGTTGGTAGACATGTTAACAGATTATACGGATTTTATAACTCTATGATTAAACCGGAAATAGATTCTTTCACGGATTTTACTAAATCAAGAGAAAACCGTAAACAATCACTCAAGTTGCTAGATGATAAAGTGCTAACTCGCTACCAAATGATGCACTAAGTCGCTAGAGATTAGTGCACTAAGTCGCTAACCCTTAACTCGCTACACGCCTAAGTCGCTAGAGTCCCAAGTCGCCAATGAAAAGCAAGTCGCTAAGTAGTAACTCGCTACTGGACTAAGTCGCTAGCCAAATTTGTGCAAGAATTGCCACACAAGTCGCTAGATATGCAAGTCGCTAAAGAGCAACTCACATGCACTAAGTCGCTACCATTAAGTCGCTAACCGTAGTGGAGATTCCACTACTTGTACTTTAACTGCTAGCTCTAACTCGCTAGCTTTTATAACTGTAAGTCGCTACCAAGAAAACAAGTCCGAGAGCTAAGTCGCTAGCTTGAAAACCAAATAACCTTCACATATCAATCCAAAACAACCCAACCAAGATGATTCAAGCTACCAAATGAAAACCTAAACACTTTTGATGATTCTAAACATAAAAGTACCAACAAAATTCAAACTTTAACACAAGAAATCAACCAAATGATGCAAAACCACTAAACTTTTTCAAACTCAAAACCACCTAAAACCACTATAAATCCAAAGATGTGCAAGATATGATCTAACCATGGCTCTTGATACCAATTGTAAGATATAACTTTTCACATACACATCAAACCATAACACAAGGTGGCGAATAAGATGGAATTCTAGAGAGAAAGTTAGAGGTTTAGGGAACTTAGTGAGAGAAAGTGAAAGATATTATTATGAGCTCCAACTCTACCTTGGAAGGTAGAGAGTATTTATAGTCTTACATAACTCGCCACACTTTTGGGCGTGGATCGGGCATACTGGTGGGTAAAGACCGTCTGTCCTCCACGGTGTTACTTAACTAAATTACTACTTAACTTAAAAGAACTACGACTACGAGCTTTAACGATTACATATACTGAGGTGACCGACTCTTTAATACCGGGAATTTCTAATTCCTAACATAGACTCTTCACTTGAATCACAACTGGTAAAGTCTTTAGAATGGGTCTCTAAGGTCCTATCACTGGAAGAACAAGAGACACAACCATTAGTTTCACTGCCAGTTTCAGATAAGTCATTAGACTTTTGGCCATAGGTCATATGTGATTCATCCAAGTATGAGTCTGGGTTAGGTGGTCTAACAATACCATTGATTGAGGAAGGAACAGTATGCATTTCACCTTGTTTTACAAATTTAATAGGTTTACGATATTTTTCTTCCTCTTCATCAGTGACAAGATTAAAAACACTATAGTCATTAGGGTCATATACCTCATCTGGACCAATATAGTCCTTGAACCCCAACCCCATCTTAGTTTTTACAGACATAGAACTTCTCCATAATTTGTCTAGATTTTTAGCTTGTTCTTGCCACTCTTTATGTCTAGCCACCTCTTTATCTAAATTAGCCTTTAGATCCTCTTTTTCTACATTAACTTTTACATATTCTTTCTCAGAGAATTTTAACAAGTTAGTGGTGTTCTCCAAATCTCGTTCTAACACCTTAATTCTCTCTTCAAGGGCCAATTGGTTTGTTGGTACCAAACCTTTTGCTTTTCTAATGTTTAAACAGTTTTCTTATAGGCTTGAACCGGAATAAAATTTTCTTTATATTGGCCATCAATGTCATCAAATTCTTTTTAAGGGCATCATATCTATCATTACAACCAAATATACAATTTTGTACACGAGATGTGATCCCATCTGCAAACTCCTCAAGATCTCCGGCCTCAAGAAGATCCCTAGTCTCAAGAAGCAATCCAATCGAGGAGAACTGCCCTCCATTCCTTCGGCCATGGTCACCCGTCAAGCAATGAATCCACAGACACCAGGGCTGCAGGTTTAGGTTCTTCAGTCTCTTTGAGCTTGAATGCAGAATATCTTCTCCTGTCACTTCCCTTCTTATCTGGGCATTCTCTGGCAAAGTGACCAATTTGATTGCATTCAAAACACCTAATCTTCTTTCTGTCAAACCTGGCTGCCTCCCTTCCTTGGTAACTGATCTTCCTCCCAGACTTCTTCTCAAACCTGTTGACTTTTACAACAAGCATAGCCATCTGCCATTTTATGTCCAACTCCTCCAAGTCCCATTTATCCATCTGTTCAAACTCCTCATAAGCAAGCTGCTGTTGAGGTTCACTCTCAGCAACAAATGAGTAAAGCACATCCTCTAACACATTACTAGATTTAGATTTTCTAGTAGAAGAGGTGTATGTTGTGCGTGGTTGCCGATGAAGAGCGGGACTTTCAAGATATGACTTCTTGGTGTTAGTAATCGACAGCACTAACAAATGTCGAGTTTGTTGGAGTTAGAGAATAGGTGGAATGACCCTTGATATCAATTTCAAGAGTTCTAAGCTTGTTGTACAAATCATCAAACTTAAGTAATCAAGGCCACCTTGCCTCGAGTAAAGAGCAACTCGCGCCGTGAAGAAGGTAGAGCACGAGGAACTTGGTGTTGCATTCCTCATTGTCGTTTGGACTTCATCTCGATTGTCGGCGCTATTACACAAATGGTTTTCCCACAAGAAATCCGTGGGAAATTCCGTGGAAAAGGGCCTTTTTCTACAGATTTCACACGGAATTATTCCGTTTGTAAAAACCTTGTGGGTAAATATTTTCCCACTGATTTTCCCACACGACGTTGACTATTTCCCACAAATATTACTGTCGGAAATCCGTGGGAATTTCCCACAGATTTCTCACGAATATTTTCCGACCCACTTTCCACATTTTCCGGCAACCATTTCCACATGACTTTTTGCCACGGATTTCCGACAACTATTTCCCACAAAAAATTTTTCCACTATTATTATTTAGTGGGACCCCGTGGCAAATAAATGGCGAAATTTTATATAATGCTAGCAATTTTTTATATTTCATTTAATTGTAATATATAGTCTAAAAATCAAATTCACCAATAAAACCTATTAAAATAGGTCGATCCAATATCCAAATTATGATCGGTAAGGAAGTCAAGAAGTCTTAATCTAAAGACAAGTATATTTCATTTAAACACAATATAACTTACAAATACATTCAAAACTAGTTGATACAACCAAAAAATAAAAAGTCTCGAGCACTTTTGCATCTTGGTTGAATACAATGACGAAGTCAAGCAGAAGATTTTGTGGCAATATATACGAGGTTTATCCTATCTTCATTAATAGCTGGTGGATTGCCTAGAAACCAAAAATACAAAAGAAAGTTAGGTGATACAACCAAAATTAAAAGGCCAACAAAACATTAACTTTAGTTAGATCTAAAAATAGTACCCTTACATATAACAAACAAACAAAACTTTATTAGATTTAATAAATACCAAAAAAATCCATAGATCTACATATGACTCCGAGATCTAACAAAAATAGATCCATGAACTGTTCGAGTGTCTATGTTCGGTGTTCGTCGTATATAGTGTGTGCAGTTTGGTAACTTTTTGTGGTGCTACGAGTATTGTCTGTGGCTGGCTTACCGATTGTTAAGGTGGGTGGTCCGATGGTGGTTGTTGTAGAAGCTGTCATAGGGATGGAGAAAGAGGGATGTATGTGATTATTTTTTATTACTTTGTGTGGGAGGTAAATATGATACAAAGAGAGGTAAAGGTGGAGAAAGAGGGATCTTACTCATTGAAATTGCCATGTTGGCAATCCTTGTGAACAAATCCAATGGCCAAAATGCTCCACTTACCAACATAAGAAATTTATAATTCAAGTATATTAAAAAGACTTTTGTGAAAAGAAAAAAGTTGTTTTTTATTTGACAACCCAAAATGTAAGTTTTTTGTTAAACTTATCTTACTGTTTTATTTGTTAGTATACTATCTTCAAATATATAGGTGTTAAATTTAATTTGAAACAATGTTAATATATATTATCATTCTTTTATCATGTAGATATGGTAGAACAAAATAGAACAAGGGTACCTAAATGTGTAAGTAATATAGAAAAAAACAAAAGTTATATTTTTTTAGATAATCTGTGTGAAATTACTTACGATTTTCCCACGTTTTCCCACTGATTTATCATATCTGTGGGTAATATGTGGGAAGTTACCAACGGATTTCCCACGGAAAAAATGGGTTTTGTGTTTTTGATATACTTACACATTTAAAAACATATGCACTCTCATATATTGAAATACAAAAGTACAAGGATGTTATAGTGAACTTACAAGACGTACATATAGAAGTTAATATGCATATGATGGTTTATCAAGCACATGTCTATAAATACGTTGTACGTAAGTTATGTTTGGGTTGCAAAGCAAGCTTTACAACCCCTTATGCAGCATATCTAATTGTTTTAAGGTAGTATACACAAGACCGGTGGATTGATCGTTCTCTAAGAGAATAGAGCGGTAGGCTCGTAGAGTATGAGGGAATTATTTAAATGAATAAATGAAATTCTTTTTGGTATTCTTATGTATTTTAATGAAAGCTAGTAAATAATCGGGGTTTTGGAGGTTTTGATTTCAAAACTAATATTAACCTAAAAGAAAATTAAGTTAAACCACAAGAAAAATAAATTCGTGGGAACATATATGTGATACGTTGAGAATCATATCTATTTAGGGTGCACTACTCCTCACTAGCAATCTAACTATACATATTCGATCGACATGCCTTAATTGGTGTAATGGTGGATATTTCTAATTCCAGTTGTGTAGGTGTGAGCTACAACCTATGCGAGATAACTTATGTGACTAGCTCTTCGGTCCCTTACCCACTAGTCATGGATGGCGGTCACAACTACAAACATTGTATTTTTCTTCCAATTTTCGTCAAAATGAGCACACAACTTGTACGTTTTAAGCAAATGTTTACATATACATTTGTGACACACAAACAAATAGCTAAATAAATACGAAGACACGTATAACTGAAACTAATAATCTATACTAAGACATATATAGTAATATGGGAATTTGAGATTGTAAAGAAACATGAAAATAATATTTATTGTGGCAAATGAGTGGGTAACTATCCACAGATTTCACACAGACTAATTAAATCATATTTTTATTAAATAAGACCGTGTGAAATCCGTGGGTAATATAGCTATAGAATTGTCACAGACTTATAACCGTCGCTAATATGTGTGAAATATGCGACAAATTTCCCACGGAATTCCGGTCAACACAATTAGTGTGAATATTGTCGCTGATCCGTGGGAAATTTGCGACCGATTTCCAACGAAAATTTGGTCAACAAATTAGTGTGTAAATTGTGGGAAATACGTGAGAAATCTACGACGGATTTCCCACGGAATTTAGTTCTATAATTTGGTGTGTAAATTGTCGGTAATCTGTGGGAAATTTCTCACAGATTATAACCCGTGGGTAAAAGTTTGTGGGAAAAACCAGTTTGTGTAGTAGTGTGGCTCAAGATTTTCTGAAACATGTCATACCCCTTGTGTATGCCTTCTTCTTCAGAAATTGTGAACTCCTGAAAGCTCTGCTTGAGCATAGTCTTCCTCATCTTCTTGGACTCTTCGTTACCTCCAAACCTTGCCTTGATTGCTTTCCAGATCTCTTTTGCATCAACAAGATGATGGAAGTCACTCACATGTTCATCTGGTAGTGCTTGGAGCAAGGTAGTCCTAGCCTTCGTTTCCCTCTGAAGAGCAATATGTTCTTCAATAGTTGCTGCTGGAAGAATTATCACATTACCATCAGTATCTCTTCCAGTCTTCTTCTTACTGTTGCCTTTCAGAACAATGTTCCAGAGATGATAATTATTGTTGGTGATATAATTTTCCATCTTTATTGCCTAGATGTCGTATTCGTCCTTCTTCAGATAGGGAAACTTTGCATTGTTATTTGACATGGTGGTAACAACTTGCTGAATTGTTTGAGACTGAGGCTGAGTACTGGATGACTAAGGCTTATCCTTATCATTGTCTGACCCTGAAGTTGACATTGTTAGAGAGAAAAGGAAATCTTCTTTTAGAGATCCTCACCAGGCTCTGATACCACTTGTTGGATCAGTCCCAGATAGATCTTTTGAGCCAATGAACAAATAGTAAACATGTGTAATCACAAGCAAACTATAGAGAATCTCTGATAAACTTATGTCCACGCGAAATATGAACACAAGAGTTAAAGAAGACAATAAACACAAAACTCTTGATCCTCTATGGATCTATATTAATTTACTAATAATGTTTTTCAAAACGTATGTATAAACCCTAGCCGTAGGTTTCTTTTATACTGCTAGAAACCCTAATTCTGCAGCTTACAAAACACGTAAAAGATATGCATATCTCTTCCTAAAATAGCTCATGCATATTCTAACTAATTACTAATAATACGGATACTACTATCCGCAAAAACAAAACTAACTATCAGCAATAATTGTACTATCAGCAGTAACTGCACTAACAGCAGAAACAAAAATACTATCAGTAGGAACCTGATCAGCAGGAACCATACTGTTACAATAATTCCTAACAGAAAGGCAAAAGCTTCTTAAGAAAACTAATCAATCCCAATCTTAACTTAATGTCATCTTATATATGTTGATTTTTTATGTAGTTTAAAGATGTTTATAAAATGATAGTACTACCCACTGAAGAAAAAAAAAAGAACATTGAAAAGGTAGCTAGGGAGGTGATCGATGCTACTTTGCATACAGATTACGCGACACAAACGACTCAATGTATCTCACATCCATAGAGATACATGCTCATGTGGGTACACCAATTTTCTCTGTCTTTTCCTTTCCCTTCGTCATGTTTCTCCTTTTTGAGACCGACTTCATAAAGAGCATGCGTACAATTAACATTAGTTCTTTTATCGAGCATCAACAATCTCCCATTCTTCATCAAGTGCAATGGCTCCAAAAAGGAAATACCATACGGATCTACCTGATAATTTACCACATTCTTCCAAGATCCATCATTATTCAACTTCCAAAATAAGATACACGTCTTTAGAGAACAAGTACCCCTATGTTCATTCTTAATACAAAAATGAAGGCACCCTTTTTGAACCATGAGAGTTGCATAACCTGAGACTGGTATATCATATTCATCCAAAGAGGGAGCTTTTATCTTTGTGAACTTTTCAGTGTTTGTTTCAAACTTTATAATTGTATGTTTTGTTGCAAAATTACCTAGAAAATAGATATTTTCATTCAAATAAGTACTTCATAACCAACTTATTAAATTTTAGTTGGTTGTATATTGAAAGGAGGTGAATACGTTGACTGTTCTCCATGAGTCAGATTTCAACGAGTATATGTAAACATTGTCCCCTTTTAAACGTAAAAGCTTGTAGTCATCTTCATAAGAGTTGTAAAACAATCTAAATGTGCCCTAAATATCTTGTAGCAATTCTCATGAGAATTGGATTTAGACAAGGTCTTATAATTATTCAGCAAAGGATTCCATATAACTAAATCAGAGTATTGAGTATCAAAGATACAACTTATAATGCCAACACATAACCAGTCCATTACAAGATGTTAGAAACTCAATTTTTTCAGCCCCGACTCCAAATGTTGGTCTGAAGCGGTTGTGAGTTGAACCATTTTTAGGTGCTTCACAATCGATGGTACCATGCATGTGTGGTGGTGTTATTGATAAGACGAAAAGTTTGGCGTTGTTTTGATGGTAGTGTTTGCGGCGGCTGTGCATCTTTTTGAACATGTCGGATGATAGAAACGAGTGACATTGCTTGGAAACACACATGAAACGAATACATATTTGATTTGAAGCCTTGGTAGAATGTGGAACGATAATATGTCATGTGGCAAAGAAATCGCCATTGTCAAGCAACCAATAATTAGGGTTGAGATGTATAAAGAAAATATAAAGTGAGGGAAGGATGAATCTTCCTTTTGTTTGTGTGTATATTAAAATTAGAATTAAAATATTGGCATATAGCTAGGAATTAAGATTATGTTGCGAAAAGTACGTAAAGAGAAATTTGGAAGTTATCTCTAGCATATATCTAGGAATATAAATTCCGTTGTTACGGATTATCGATAATTTTAGTTAATGCATTTTGAAGCAACTAAAAAATAAAACAAAAACATGAATAGTCGGGCAAAGTGATTTACGTTGGACACTTAATGCAAAGCTTGCAGGTTCAGTTTGTAGTCATTGCGATAAAAAAAAGTCTGTGAGTTAAAAAATAATAATAAAAGTTTAAGTATTAAACAATATTTAAAATATTAATCAAGTGGTAAATATTGTTAACATTTTTTAACCACGGTTATAATAATCCACTAACATTTCTCAATTTTAAGTAATTTTTAAGTTTTAAAAATTAACGTACACTCTTTATAAGTAGTAGATATATGAAAATTTTATAAAGGTATTTATCTTCCGATATATATATATATATATATATATATATATATATATATATATATATATATATATATATATATATATATATATATATATATATAGAAATCTTAGCTACACCAAGGTGTAGCCAACTTCACATATAAACCCCTCGAGTACATAGTGAAAAATAAAAGTTGATTCTACACATGATGACTTTATATGCAACTGTCAACGTGTGTGGGGTTTTATCTTATTTTTCACTATGTACCAGGGGTTTATAGTCGGTGTAGAAGTTGGCTACACCTTGGTGTAGCTAAGATTTATATATATATATATATATATATATATATATATATATATATATATATATATATATATATATATATATATATATATATATATATATATATATATATATATATAGGGGAGGGTTAATGTGAGATCAAGCTTAAAGTTGTAAAAATAAGATCAAATCTAAAAACCACTAAAACATTTATAAATAACAATTTTAGCAATCATACACAAAAAAAAAATAATATTTTAATACAAATTAACATTTTACCAACTAATAACCAAATGATACATGAGTTTGGATTAGTGATACATCGATACACATTACACTAATAAATATTTCAAACCCGATACACATACAAAACCCGATACACATTAAACGTAAAATCAAAGTGTATCACCTAGGTTTCAGAATTTTAAAAGAAATCTATCGAAACTTTAACAATTTTAGTTGTAGTAAATAAAAAATTATTTTTATTGTAAGGAGAGTATCTCTTGTCAAATTTTAGTTCGATCTCATTTTAACAACTTTAAGTATGATCTTATTTGATCTAGATTCTATATATATATATATATATATATATATATATATATATATATGGGCTCCGGTTCCATCGAGAAGGTTTTATTTTGAGAAGATTGAGAAATCTTCGTTTGAGCAAATTGATTCATGTTTTTATTTGATTCACAAGTAAACATCATTTTATAGTGAATCGAATCTATAAATCACAAATTTGATTCACTAATCATTGTTAAAATCGAGTTATAATGATGATTTATTAAATTTGTATGAGATGATTCAAGATTCACAAATATTAAAATCGAGAGATTTTTAACATTGATTCAAATTTTTTACACATTTTGAATTTTAATCACATTAAAATGAGTTTTACGCTTGAAAACATGAATCAAAGTTAAAATCTACCGCTTTTGAAAACCTTCTCAATCTTCTCAAAATAAAAACCTTCTCAATCGATCCGGATTCTATATATATATATATATATATATATATATATATATATATATATATATATAATGTGAGGTTATTATGAAAAGATTCTTATAATAAAAGTTTAGAAAGGTATGTGGAGATGACACGTGTCACCTTGCCACATCACCATTTAATAAAAAAAATAAAAAGGAATTTTTTTTTAAAAGTTCTCGAAAATTTCAAAAAAATTCCACAAGATCGGGTATGTTAGTGCATAAAACTTTTGTAATATTTTTTTTCTTCTAATTTTGAGTTTTTATACGTTTTTTTAAATGCAAAAAAAAAAAATGAATTTTGATGCATAAAATGTTTAACTTGTTTTAGTCTAATGAGCAATGTTATTTTGATGAAAAATGTATAAAAAAAAATGGGTCCAAAAATGAATTTTTGATGCACAAAAAAATGATTTAATGCACAAACGTTTTTTTTTTATATTTTTTATTTGGCAAAACTATCCACTTTTAGAAAATGATAAGGTTTTAAAATATACCTTTTGAGGGTCGTTTAAGCCCTTATTTGATCACTTTTGTATCCGTTATTACTTAATATCGCTCATTTTCACTTTTAGGTATCTTGAAGGCAAAATCTGGAATGACACTTATTCGGACGAAAAGCGCGAATATCTGAAGAAAATGGTCAAAGTTAAGAATCGAGACACTCGGTCTTTGAACCAAGGACGGCGTCTGTGTTATCTGCGACGCCGTCGCGATCAATTTTGTGACTACTCAAGAGCAAATTGCTTATTTACAAGTGATGGTGTGAGGCTTAAAAAGAGTAGGTCGTCGCAACTCGGACGGCCTAGATTTGATCCAGACGCGCCGAGATTGAAGGGACGTCACAAGCATAAGGTGGCCGTCCGCAAGACTAACGCGCCAAGACGAAACCCTAATATCTATGATCAAGGCCGTCACAAATCAAAGGGTGACGTCGCATATGTAATCTTATATATAATCCAAATTTTTTAGTTTTCGGTGTGTAGTCTTTTGGAGTAAAACCTAAACCAACCAAGGCGTTTGTACAAGATTTTAGGGTTCTAAACCCTATCTTACATCAAGATAAGTGTTTTACTTCATTAATTTAATTATTTCTTCAATTACTTGTGTGTATGCTTGCATGTTCTCCATGTCCGGCTAATTTACTTGTGTGTTTGCTTAGGAAATATGAAACTTAATTATTAAATATTGATTGGTTGTCACTTATCTTAATTGTTAATGATCTAGTAATGCGATAGGTCATCTGTTGTGTAGTTAATGCTTGATTAATCTTTGTGAACCTTAGTTTATTACACCTAGAGTTGTTGTAGGCTAAACCATCCGAAGAGTACCTTAGAGTTAAAGTTTATAAATCCTAGAGACTTTGTAGGCGATAACCTTTGGTAGTTTCAAAGAGTTAGGGATAACGATACCTTACGACCTTAGACACACAACGCGATTAAGAATAAGGACGTGAGAATTCAACCATCAATAGGAGATAATTAAGGAGTAATAAAACCTAAGTAAACACATCTTTAAACCATCATACGAGCACACAATAATTAGACATAGACTACCTCACCTTAGTTAATTAGATAATTAGATAAGTAGAGTAATCGGTAGAAATACCAACCCCAAATTCAAACCCGTGATTCGACTTTCCATTTCCTAAAAACATAAAAAGATAAAAATAATCTTCCTCAACCCCAACCTTAGCGTAGTAACTTCTCACTAGCATTCCTATTCCCCAGAGAACGATATCAATTCCGTGGCTTACCCTAATACTACACTACAACGATTAGGTTCATCGCCTATGGTGTTGAAAAACTTGCTCGATTTAAAAGGAAGTTCTTTTGACCCGAACGCTGCGTAAGCGTATCAAGTTTTGGCGCCACGGGAATAGAATAGCTAGTTAGGAGTCCACCTCGCTTAGGTTTCTTTGTGATTCCTATCAAGTAAATTTTTCTCATTTTTTTAGCTTCCTCGTAGTCTATCCCTCTTCGTGACCTTGTTCGTAACCCCATCACTTTTCATCATGGAAGGTGATAACCAACCACCATTCATCAACCTACCACCAAATGACCGCCAAGAGGCCGTACTCTTGGTGAATACCGAGACCAAGTCACCTAGGCTATAGGAACACCATTGAGCTTCCCGACCAAGCCCAAACTACTACCTGCGATCCGACACCATCCGGTTGGTGCAAAGCAGGATGTGCATTCCATGGACTTCATTCAAGATCCTAATCAAGATCTTAAGGATTTCCTTAAAATTTTCGATTCCGCCGACCTCGATGTTACTACTCGGGAGAACACGCTACCGTATCTTCCAATTCTCTACGGGACCAAGCTAGTAATTGTCTTGAGCGACTTTCACGGCTCCATCTCAAGTTGGGATGATCTCACCTCGCTCCTTGCTCAATTTTTCCGACCGGGAGAACCACTAAGCTTAGGAATGACATCTTGATGTTCCAACAACGCCAAGGTGAATCTCTACGTAAGTATGGACTCGATTCAAGGACTTACTTCATAAAGTCCTCATCACGGCATTGATCTTTGGCTCCAAGTCCAACTCTTCTATGATCATGTCAACTTCCCCACCAAGCGATCCATTGACCAAGCGGCCGGTGGAAAACTTAGTGATCTCACCGCGAAGAATCATGGGTATAATAGCGGACCTTGCTCTCTATGACAACGAAGTTGGAATGACCCCGTGTTTGCCCAAAACCGTTAAGGCAATCTCTTTGCCTCCAATCGACTCACAACCTTCCGATCAGGATGCTCGAACTGAAGATCAAGTTAAATTCCTAATGAGCTCCTACGAAAATCCTAAGTCTTCACATCAAGTGAATAAAATCACTCTACCTTGTGAGTTATGTAGTGGTCCCCATGACACTCGTGATTGCAAAAGACTCCCGAACAAGCTTTTCTCGACTACGCCTCCACGCAGCGTCCGACGGAGCGAGGAGAAGTGGTACACTTTCAAGCCCGAACAAAACAACTTAGGAAACTCTTACAACCCTCATGGAGAAATCACCCTAACCTTAAGTGGAACCAAAACTCAGCACACCTCAAAGCTCATCTAGTCCACCAATAGGTTCAATCCTCCAAGCACCGGAACCCCACTAATCTCGAGGCAATTGCATCTAGATTCATGTAATCTTAAGAAACTCGATTGACTAAGGTTGAAGCCGATTTAGCGAAGACAAGGCGAGATGACAAACAAGCTTGATGCCCTCTTAAAAGCCTTTAATGACTGGAAATTGAGCACTCCCAAGTGATACTATAAAGAACCCAAAAGTGAGTTCGATTTCATCGACTTCATGTTCTTGTTCACCATGGGAGAGTGCACATCCATGCCCTCACACCCAACGGTTCACTCGGTAAATGCTATCAACAAGGGTTCCAAGCAATCCAAATGAGGTACCGAGGCCCCGCACCATTGGTAGAACCCACTCTTGAGAAACCCGTCAACCAAGAACCCAAACCTAATCTAGAGGAGGAGTACAAGGAACTCCAGCAAGAAAACCGGTTCTTGAAGTCTTAGCTCATGCACCTTATTATAATGCTTTAAAATAAAAATATGAGTTAGAACTTAAACTTGGAAAACATGGGTCCGCTTTTGTGCGAAATAATATACCTATGAAGTTAGACGATCCCGGGCTATTTACTCTTCCGTGTAGGCTTGGAACTTCCAAACCTCTAGATGCTCTAGCCGACTTAGGATCATGCATCAATCTTGTTAATACAAATATCGTCATTAAACGTTATTTATATTTTTGATCTTTACCTAAGTTTTTTTAACGACAAAAGTAAAATTAATTTGTATAAAAGCTTAAAGCTTGTCAAGTTTAATATATATTAAAACAAGCTTTTTCAAACAATATATTCATCTAGCATTTACATTTATGATTAGTGACATCTTGATATGACTCTAATCATTATGTATGATAGTAGTTTTAGAATGTGTTAGGTTCTTAAACCAAACACTACTTAAATACTTGCATATTTCTAAAATAGAAATACAACATATGACATCATGTGATGCATCATGGAAATCATTGAAGATTTCATTAGATATTTTGTGTGGATTGTACTCTTCATATCTTGCACAATCTCACTTAGATATAGTTGACTTTAGCAAAGATTTTGATATCTTGGCGATCAGACTCAAGCGGTACCAAAATGGTACACGGGCGGAACCCTTTTAAGGGTTCCGTGGTCCATGGATCGCTCACTGTCCATTTTGGCTATAAATAGCAATGCCAAACCAAGTAGTTTTTCATCCCTTTCCACTATACTCTCATACATATCTTCTCTCTAACCTTTCTAACTCAGTTTCATATCATATTAGTGATCTCTTTTGTAGCAAAGAAGATCAAGTCACATTCAAGCTTCAAACGAGAAGTTGGAAGTCTTGTTTGTTTAGTGTTGTATGATCTAGTGTTGATTCATACTTCATTGTTGTATTAAACCATCATAATCTTGTGAGTGTGAGTGGTTAGTATTTTAGTCCTCAAAATACATTGTGTGTGGAAGTAGTTGTACCCTTGGAAAGAACTCGACATCTAGCTTAGTGTCTGAAATAGTGTAAGCGAAGTGTAAAAGTTTTCTCCACGGTGAAAGGAGCTTGTTGACTAGTGAAGTTAAACTCGAGTGTGATACTCGGGGGTGGAGTAGGCAAGGAAAAAGAGTCCTTGTAGACCAAACCACTATAAACAACTTGTTGTGGTTTGATCATTTCTTTCCTTATTTACTCTTTACATATTGCTTGCATATTTCATCAACATATCCAAGATCAATATCAATTGATCTTTCAATAAGTTTCAAAACAAAGTTTTTAATTGGTAAACTATTCAACCCCTTCTAGTTTTCTAATTGGTACGAGCCTCGTTGCTCAAGAATTTCTAAAATAACTTGTATTTTATAAACTTGAAACGATCCATGGATTCTAAAACTTTAGAGAAGGGCAATCTATGCAAAGACCACCACTCTTTGAAACCAATGGATTTATCTATTGGATAAACCGCTTTGAAACATATGTAAAATCAAAAGATATAGATCTTTGGTTTATTATTGTTAAAGGGATTTTAGTTCTATTAACAAAAGATATTTCGCTGATGAACAAAAGAAATTAGTTGCTAAAAATAATGAAGCTAAAATGATGCTTTATAATGCTTTACCTAGAAAAGAATATGAAAGAATTTTTATGTGTGAAATCGCCAAAGATATTTGGGAATCTTTAATTGTTACACATCAAGGTAATTCACAAGTCAAGGATAACAAAATTGATCTTCTTGTTCAACAATATGAACAATTTGTTATCCCTGAAGATGAAATCATTGATTGTGGCTTTGCTCGCTTCAATACTATTATTACATCACTTAAAGCACTTGATGAATCTTTTCGTAGAAAGAACTTTGTCAGGAAATTTCTTAGAGCACTTCATCCCAAATGGAGAGCTAAAGTGACCGCTATTGAAGAATCAAAATATCTCTCAAAAATGTCACTAGACGAGCTAATTGGCAACCTCAAAGTTCACGAAATGGTAATGGAGAAAGATTCGGAGATCATCAAAGGAAGAAGGGAGAAGATCAAATTCATTAAGCTCTAAAAGCAAAGGCGAGAATCAAGCGATGACGGACGAATCTTGCTCCGGTAGTGAAGATGAGGAGTATGCCATGGCCGTTAGAGATTTTAAGAAGTTCTTTAGAAGAAGAGGAAAGTTTGTAAGACAACCTCGAGAAGAAAAAGCCATTCAAAAGATCGGGATGACAAAAGGGTAAAGGTGAAAGAAAGTGTTTTAGATGTGGTGATGCAAGTCATCTCATAGGAGAATGTCCAAGCCACCTAAAAGCAAAACTCAATGAGCTTTTGTAAGTGGTGCTTGGGTGATAGTGAAGACGATGAAGAATCAAGCAAGGAAGAGATCGCTCTAATGGCACATGAGTCAAACGAGGTATGCTTGAAAGTTGGATTGGAACACGATGAATGGATAAAGATAGTGGATGCTCACGGCATATGACGGGCAACAAAAGTATCTTCTCATCATACCAAGAGTATGACGGAGGTAATGTCACTTTTGGTAGTAATCTCAAAAGCAAAATCATTGGCAAAGGTACGATCGCTCATAACTCCCTAACTATTGAAAATGTTGCTCATGTGGATAGGTTAGGATTTAATCTACTTAGTACTAGCCAACTATGTGATAAAAAGTATAAAGTACTATTTGATGAAAATGGTAGTAAAATACTAAAAGATGGTATCACCATAGCTAAAGGAGTTAGGAAAAATAACATATACTTCATGAAAATAGATAAAACATCTAATGACAAACTTTGCCTAACAACATTAGACGATGGCTCATCTACTGTGGCATAGGCGGCAGGTCACGCTAATATGAGACACAAAACCTATCTTCAAAAGAGCTAGTTAGAATTTACCAAAACTAAAATATGACCAACACTTTTGCGGACGCTTGCAAAATTGGTAAACAAACACATAGTAGTCACAAATCTAAAAATATGGTGTCCACATCTAAGTGTCTAGAATTATTATATATGGACAAGTTTGGACCATCCGCTATAAGAAGCTACGGAGGCAACTTATACACTTTGGTCATAGTAGATGATTACTCAAGGTTTACTTGAACGTTGTTTTTGAAAACCAAAAATGAAGCTTTCGATAAATTTGAAATTCTTACCAAGAAAATTCAAAACCAACTAGGTGTTAAAATTGTGTCACTCCGAACGGATCATGGTCGTGAATTTGACAACGAAACCCAATTTGGAAACTTTTGTGATACAAATGGTATAACACATAACTTTTCCGCTCCACGAACACCTCAATCAAATGGAGTAGTAGAACGAAAAATAGAACAATTCTAGAAATGAGTAGAACAATGCTTAATGAACAAAACATTCCTCAAAGTTTTGGTGTAACGCCATCGACACTTCTACATATATTTTAAATAGAGTCTTAATACGTCATTTCTTAAACAAAACACCATATGAACTTTATAAAGGTAAAAGCCAACGTTAGGATATTTTAGAGTCTTTGGTTGTAAATGCTTTATTCTTAATACTAAGGACTATCTCACCAAGTTTGACCCAAAGTCTTATGAAGGTGTATTTTTGGTTACTCTCAAACTAGTAAAGCTTACATTGTCCTAAATAAAGAAACAATGATAGTCGAGGAATCGTTGAACATAACATTTGACGAAGTCCACCTCCTCAAGACATCACCTTGGTAGATGATGACTTAGTTGAAAGTCAAATAATAGAAAGTCAAATTAATAATAACAAGGAAGATGAACCATTAAATAGGAAATTATAAACATCAAAGAATCTAAAAGTCATCCTTTAGAAAAGGTCATAGGACAACTTAATCAAAGAACCTTAAGGTCACAAGCCCAAAATCAAAGTAATTATTTTTGTTTTGTATCCACCATTGAACCTAAAACCATAAATGAAGCAATAAAAGATGAATCATGGGTAATAGCCATGCAAGAAGAATTAAACCAATTAGAAATGATGTTTGAAATTAGTTCCAAACCCAAAGACCAAACTATAATTGGAACAAAATGGGTCTTTCGAAATAAAATGGACGAAAATGGTGTAGTATCTAGAAACAAAGCTAGCTTGTTGCTGACAAGGTTATAATCAACAAGAGGGATTGACTATGATGAAACTTATGCACCGTAACTAGACTTGAATCTATTAGAATATTACTTGCTTATGCATGTGCTTATGACTTTAAATTATTTCAAATGGATGTTAAAAGTGCTTTCCTTAATGGGTTTATTAATCCAAGAAGTGTATGTTGCTCAACCTCCCGTTTTACCGACTTTGAGAAACCACATCATGTCTTCAAACTCAAGAAAGCATTATACTGACCTTAAACAAGCACCTAAAGCTTGGTACGACCGACTTAAGACTTTTCTTATTGATAACAAATACACTATGGGATTAGTAGATAATACTCTTTTACCAAGAAAAGGAATCACAAATTATCATTGTTCAAATATACGTTGATGACATTATATTCGGATCAACTTGTCAAGAACTATGTGATGATTTCTCTAAAATCATGCACGACGAGTTTGAAATGAGTATGATGGGTGAATTAAACTTCTTTCTAGGACTTCAAATTAAACAACTAGAAGATGGCATTTTCTTTAACCAATCTAAATATATAAAAGACATGCTTAAGAAATTTGGTCTTGAAGATTCCAAACCTGTTAATACAAATAAGCCGTGAAAATGTTTATTTATATTTTGCGATGTTCTAATGTTTTGTCGATAACAAATATAAAATCATTTTAACGAAACAAATAGAGTACGTAAATAGTTTGAGTTAATAGTTTTCTAACACACTTACGCTTTCACATAAAACACTAAAACAAGTATAAGTGATTTTATGATACATATGTACAACAACTAGTGTTTACATATTGGGTTAAACATATACTTAAACTAAGTATACTAAAATGGTAAAAACTAAGTGTATGCTAAATTGGGTAAATACAAGTATATACTAAATGGGTAAATACAAGCAAATGGTTTTGACTCATAACCCATGGTTTTATATATATCACTTAACCAAGTTCATTGTATCCTTAAGATACATTGTATCTAGAAGAAACCATGGATCAACCCATAACCCATGACCCATGACCCATAACCAAAAATACCCATGGGCAAGAGGCGGACCACGGATCCCTAGCTTTGTGCTAGCGGATCCTCTTGGTAGGGATCCGTGGGATCCGGAAACAGTAAGAGAATTTCCTCTATAAATGAGAGCCATTTCTTCCTCTCTAAAGGTGCTTTTTACACATACTTCTCAAAGCATTCTAACCCTCTAACCTCGGATCTAAGTGATCTATGTAGTTTGTCTTTTGTTTTTGTGTGATCTACTAGGTTCCTCTTAGGAGAGAACACCACCTCTTAAAGACGTGCAAGCTCAAAGTCCATGAGTTGCCATGCTTCGTCATCATCAAGACTACTAAGGTTCTCTTGTTGATAGTTCTTCCTTTCTCCATAGATGTTGGGTTGAAGGCATTAGTGAAGAATGCCGAAAGTGTCAAGATGAAAGCATTAGTGAAGGTGCTCATCATCCGTGTCAAAGCATTAGTGAAGGATGCTAAAGGTGTCAAGACGAAGGCATTAGTGAAGGGTGCCAAGCGTTGTGTCAAAGGCATTAGTGAAGGATGCCAAAGAATCAAATCAAGTAGCATTTGGGAAGAATGCCAGGTCGTATAATCGATGAGGTGCATCGTTATACATATATGTATTTGTTTATATACAAGGATGGTGATATCCTTGATGGTGTTGTAACAAGGAGTAGATCTCCTTGAGATTAGGTGTTGTGTCGTGAAGGTGTAGTTCACCTAAGGTGTGAAAGAACTAGGTGCTTAGCCTAGTACCTAATAAAGGGTAGGCGGCGTTGTGAAGGATTAGTTCTCCTAAGTGTGAAAGAACTCGGTGGTTAGCCTAGCACCGTATAAAGGGTAGGCGACGTTGTGAAGGATTAGTTCTCTAAGGTGTGAAAGAACTCATTGGTTAGCCTAGCATAATCGTATAAAGGGTAGGCGACGTTGTGTTAAGTGTGGTTCGCCTTGGTGTGAAAGAACCTGATTTAGCTTTTTAGGAAAAAGGTTAATGACGTTGCTGAAGGCTTCTCGCCATAAGGAGTTGGTGTAGTGTTTACGAACTCGAGTAGGTGACTTCTGGGAGTGTAGTAGGGCAAGGAAGGTGTCCTTGTAGCTGAACCACTATAAATACTTGTGTGATGATGTGCTTACTCTTTATCTTTCATTACACGTTTATATATCTATCTATCAACGTCCAACATAAACAACCAAATAGATTGACATAAGTCGATCTAAATATTTAAAGGAAGTTTTAAATTGGTAAAACTATTCAACCCCTTCTAGTTTTCCACAATTGGCATGAGCTTCGTTACCAAGTTTCTTTAAGTATCTTTGTACTTTAAAGACTCGACACGATCCGTATGTTTGAAAACTACAAAGAAGGATTATCTTCATCATATTTTAAAATCACTATATTGTTTATTGTTGGACAATGATAGAATGCTCTAACATTTTTTTGTCTAAGCATTATCCATACTTGAGTTTGGAGCTACCAAGAAGCATAAAGAACTTATCTAAATATTTCCTTCAAAAAAATATTTAGCCAAGGTATGATTACTAATCACTTGCTTTTAATTTTATTATTGAAATCATAGTTGCATGATTTATTAGTAATTGTTCTAATAGTTTTCTATATTAAAGTCAATATCAAAAATAATATTCTTCGACTTATTTGTAGAAACTACAATATGATTTCGTAATAATGACATTTTGGTTAATTGATAACCATTATCATTATTCATCACAAAGAATTTATTGACACTTCATCTATGTCTATAAATTTTCATGTGAAATTTCTTATGTTATAATAAAATGGGATTTTATTATAATTTTTGAAAAGTTTCCTAATAATTATGACTAATTCTAAAAAGCGGAACCTCGTCTAATCAGAATAGTAATGAATCTTCAAAACCTCAAATCACAAGTTTTAGAACCTTAAACACCAAAACATTAGGTTGTTTAGAACTCCCAAACCTTAGTTATCAAGGAATGTTTGAGTGATTTTTTTTGTTATGCGGATCCTCGGTTTACACTAGCGGATCCCAAATGAGAGGATCCGCGGGATCCGTGCAACGAAGCGATATATGATCAAGAATGATCACCGAATGTTCCACAATAATACTCACTCAAAGACTCACGAACAAAAACCTAGTTATCGTTCATAGGAGCAAATTGATCATTCTTCTCAAGTCTAACAATCACTTGTGTAAGTATAATCTTCACTACATTGTTATTTTAATTCCTTGATTCTTAGAATTACAATTTCTTCATCTTTAAGAGTTGGGTTCAAATGGGTTTATTATAATTTGTCACCACATTGTTTTCTAAGATAATCTAAATCAAAGAATTAACATTGTTAATACAAATTAAACACATTTCTTGAACTCAACAAAGATGATGAGAGCAAAATGTGATCAAACCCTCTAGGCTACTATTCATCATTAACACCACATTGGGTTGTATTGTTTAGGAATATCATGCCCAGCAACAAGCAACAAGATTACCAAGACACCGCCCACTACATACCCATGTATCATAGGAAAAATGGCTTAAGTCCGGACGATAGAAAAGCCTTTAAGTTGCTCGAAAGGAGACTCTTTCATGAAGGTAGAGTTGTTGATCCATCATTTCTTGCAAATCTTGACATAAGGGAAGTTTTGCAACTATTGGGTTTGATTGTTTATTGGATATAAGCGAACAAATTTGCCGGTCTTTGTGCTTGAGTTTTACAAGACAATGGGGATAATTAGAAATGATGATGGGTCCATCTCAATTGAATTCACCATCAATGAGCGAGAGTTTAGTCTTTCACTGAGGAGTTTGGAAGAATAATAGGAGTGCCACATAATGGTGTTTGTATGTACTCTAATGAGTGGTCACAAGAAATACAATCTATGGTTGATCATCACGACATTTATCACGCAACAATCCGGAAGCAACCACGTGAGGGATACGATGTTTATGCCAAAGCATCCCCATCAAGAGTTACTAGAAGTCTAAAGTGATCTATAGAGATCCTTTCCAAATGGAGCTCTCGGAGATGTACCGTTGTATAGAAAATGGGAAAATGTGATTGAGAGAATGCGGTGTGTCTAGTAGGAAACAAAGATCACCCCAACGCATCCCTAAGCTTCATGATCTATTGTCTAGTGACGAAACTCGCTTCAACATTGTCTACTACATGGTCAAAAGAATGGAAAGTGTTAGAAGCATGGACAAGATGGTGCTTTCGTATGAAATGCTTCTAACCCGTCTCGCCAAATTCATCTTGCATTAGACCCTTCTCCACAATCCCTTGATCATAACTTTTGCAATAAGGTTATGGTACCATTAACCAGGGTAGAACAACAAGGTTTATGGTGGAAGGCAAGAGACCACACCCACCGCGGTTCCTCGGACGAAAGAGAGAGGCAAGGAGAAGGTGAAGGAGTAGTAGCAACCACTTGAAAATATCCATCTTGACCCCTTGGACTACATTAACCAATTGCTAAACATCCCTAATGAATCACCGAATGGCAACAAACCAAGGAATCTTCAAATGCTTCGCCAATTTCTTGAGGAAGAAGTGAAGATAGTTTGATAAAGAGTGGAGGACGGGTGAAAAAGTGAAGGAGGAAAAGAAAGGTAAGACCTTAGGAATCTAGTGTATGATAAACAATCTCAAACAATGGTTTGTAAACACTTTAAACTATACTTGTAGTATGTAGGCATTGCCATACCTTGGCACTAAACATCCTAACTTAGGTGTTTGGAAAATGAGATTTTACGACCTCTTGAGTGGTCGTCGTCACTCATTTTAGGAATTTTAGTTCTTTCTACTTTGATATTAATTATATTAGTTGTGTTCTTGCATTTAGTCCCCATAGAAACAACTAGGAGAAGCATTTACTAAGAAGTGCAAAATTACATTTGTTGAAAGCCTTCGATCTGCAGTGAGGCGGATCCCAAAGATTGTATAGACTTGACACCCTGTAGGAACCATGTGGGATCCGTGGTATCGATATGCAATCTGATTTAGGTACATCAAAACATTCTATTAGATCATCTCCAACTAGTCAAACATAAGATACTAGAGCCAACTAAGTTTTTCTCAAATAGTTGAAGATCTCACTCTCATCCATGACCTATCTAGGATACATCCTTGAAATATTTTTGATTTTTATACTAGTCAAAACTCACCATAATTCCGCTCTAACACTCACACATTATCTATCACTCTTGATAGCACTTAGTTAGGTATATCTTTCAATTTTGGCAAATTAATCTCAATCACCTTTTAATCAAAATTAAGGCCAAAATTGTTTTTCAATTCTTTTATTTTTAAGGATTTTAGTAAATTCCTATTAGGACAACATCGAGTTCTAGGACTTGTTATCACCACTTCTCCACATCAAATTAAATGGAATCATTGTCAAACATATAGTTAGACTACCCAAAGTCAAATTTTCTTGGCCAAAATCATCATTAAACACCATTACTTGTTATGGTTAAGGTTTGAGATATCCAACACTAAAGACTTCAAAATTAAGTTAAACTCTCGAAATCCATTAATAACAAACCTTAAAAAGCATAATGATTTCACCTAGACCTCAATCGATATCCGGATCCTCGGTCTTTAACCAAAGCGGATCCTCATCGAGAGGATCCGCGGGATCCAGATGCAGAAGAACATAAATCAGCTCCTATATTCAAACTTATGTCACCTTTTGGTTCTCTAACCACTCTTAGCATACATTAATTATCTTCCTAGAGTGATCAAAATCTCAAGAGCATGCTTAGTCTTCTAACCGGGTCAAGAATTTAATTCCCAAATTCAAATTACTCTTTATAAACCAAACAATCTTAGGCTTATGGCACCATCCTCAATTACCTTTCAAAATCGAAATTAGAAGCTCACATTAGCACCTTCATCACCATGACTAAGGCTCTTAGCAACAACTCCTCAAACATAGGATCATCCAAAGAAAGGGTCAAATGATCCATGAAATTTCATCCAATCAAACATCTCCCATTAGAGATAATGACTCTAGAATCCTCATCAAACCCATCCAACAAAAGCTAAGAGAACCTCGAGGATTAGCATCAAACCTTTCCAACTAGAAAAGGATCATCTAGTTCCAAACCAAACATGGCTAGTTCTAGCAAGCCATCAAACCTTCATTCATTGAGAATGGACTACACTCCTTGAATGAGCCTCTTCCTCATCCAAACATATATTCATTGTTCCATTCATCACCAAGAACCTCCCATTCACCAACCTTTTCATTAAATGAACCACCTACAACACCAACTAGCCCATCATGGGAGACAAGAACAACCTTGATCATATGAAAGAAGTTCCATTACCACCCTCATTTTAGAACCTTAACCTACTTCTCAAAATGAAGACCCTCAACACACATTGAGCCCCTCAAACTTCCTTTTCCTTGAGGCCAAACCAAGACAATATTTGCCCAAATTGTCTAAAAACTCAAGGACTTGTTCAAGAAGTACGAAATGAAATACATTTCATGTTCAATCATCTTCTTGCAAAGTTGGATCAATTCAACAAGTCCACCCATCCCTAGACTTAAGCACATTGTCACATTCTAAATCCCGAAATGAGATTAGCATTAGTAGTACTTATATGGCTAAAGTTCATTCTCTTAGTTTTTAGAGATTTGGTTGCATATCTCTTGTTTTATTGAATGAATACTTATATGCTATGATTATTATATGTGTTGTGCTTGTTATATTGTACATATATCTCATTTTCTCAAATAGCATTCCTTGACATTTCTTCACCTTTGAAAATCATGAATAGATAATGGATCCCTTCCGGATAACTTCAGCGGATCCTCCTTAAAGGGAACCATGGGATCCGTGGTAATCAAGCACAAATTTTACTAACTTGAGTCTTATTTGCAGGAAATTATGCACTATACTCTTGTTTTCTAACCTTTGTTTTGTAGCTATTCAAATAACACATGAAGATATTGACACCATAAAGCTTGGGGAGCTTTGTGTCAAACAAAATTGCAAAATCATTTGCAACTTAATCCAATTTTGGATTACACTTCATGACACCCCATTGCAACATTGCAATATTCATGGGAGCACGTCTCGTCACTTAGGACGAACCATTTGCAAACTTAATTGCAAACACAATTAGTTTATTTTCGTTATGTCCTTGACGCCTTACATAGGGATGGACTCGTCAGGGAGTTAAGACAGTACCATTCCCGCCACTTGCTCTCTTTACATTTTTTTATTATTATTTGTGTTAGTTTCTTTTAACACTTTTTGTTCGACAAAAGGGAGAAGAAAGTAAAACTATAAATTCAAATTTTACAATTTTACCTTTTTCCTTAAAATAATTTTATGTTTTGTCATCAACAAAGGGAGATTGTTAATACAAATAAGCCGTGAAAACGTTTATTTATATTTTACGATCTTCTAATGTTTTGTCGATAACAAATATAAAATCATTTTAACGAAACAAATAAATCGTAAATAGTTTGAGTTAATAGTTTTATAACACACTTACGCTTTCACATAAAACACTAAAACAAGTATAAGTGATTTTATGATACATATGTACAACAACTAGTGTTTACATATTGGGTTAAACATATACTTAAACTAAGTATACTAAAATGGTAAAAACTAAGTGTATGTTAAATTAGGTAATACAAGTATATACTAAATGGGTAAATACTACTTGAAATGGTTTTGACCCATAACCCATGGTTTTATATATACCACTTAACCAAGTTCATTGTATCCCAAGATACATTGTATCTAGAAAGAAACCATGGATCAACCCATAACCCATGACCCATGACCCATAACCAAAATACCCATGTGCAAAGAGGCGGACCACGGATCCCTAGCTTTTGTGCTAGCGGATCCTTGTGGTAGGGATCCGTGGGATCCGGGAAACAGAAGAATTTCCTCTATAAAGAGAGCCATTTCTTCCTCTCTAAAGGTGCTTTTACACACATACTTCCCAAAGTATTCTAACCCTCAACCTCGGATCTAAGTGATCTATGTAGTTTGTCTTTTGTTTTTGTGTGATCTATTAGGTTCCTCTTAAAGGAGAGATCACCACCTCTTGAAGCGTGCAAGCTCAAAGTCCATGAGTTGCCATGCTTCGTCATCATCAAGACTACTAAGGTTCTCTTGTTGATAGTTCTTCCTTTCTCCATAGATGTTGGGTTGAAGGCATTAGTGAAGAATGCCGAAAGTGTCAAGATGAAAGAATTAGTGAAGGTGCTCATCATCCATGTCAAAGCATTAGTGAAGGATGCTAAAGGTGTCAAGGCAAGGCATTAGTGAAGGTGCCAAGCATTGTGTCAAAGGCATTAGTGAAGGATGCCAAAGAATCAAATCAAGTAGCATTTGGGAAGAATGCCTAGGTCGTATAATCGATGAGGTGCATCGTTATACATATATGTATTTGTTTATATACAAGGATGGTGATATCCTTGATGGTGTTGTAACAAGGAGCAGATCTTCTTGAGATTAGGTGTTGTGTCGTGAAGGTTTAGTTCACCTAAGGTGTGAAAGAACTAGGTGCTTAGCCTAGTACCTAATAAAGGGTAGGCGACGTTGTGAAGGATTAGTTCTCCAAAGGTGTGAAAGAACTCGATAGTTAGCCTAGCACCGTATAAAGGGTAGGCGACGTTGTGAAGGATTAGTTCTCCTAAGGTGTGAAACAACTCGGTGGTTAGCCTAGCACCGTATAAAGGGTGGCGACGTTGTGTTAGGTGTGGTTCGCTTGGTGTGAAAAGAACTCGGTATTTAGCTTTGTACCGGGAAAAGGTTAAGCGGCGTTGTGAAGGCTTCTCCGCCATAAGGAGTTGGTGTAGTGTTACTGAACTCTCGAGTAGGTGACTCGGGGAGTGGAGTAGGGCAAGGAAGGTATCCTTGTGGCGAACCACTATAAATACTTGTGTCGTGGTGATGTGCTTCTTACTCTTTATCTTTCATTACGTTTATATATCTATCTATCAACGTCCAACATAAACAACCAAATAGATTGACATAAGTCGATCTAAATATTTAAAAGGAAGTTTTAAATTGGTAAAACTATTCAACCCCCCCCCCTTCTAGTTTTCCACAAAACCAACTAAAACACCCATGTCCTCGAAAACTAAACTCACCAAGGAAGAAGAAGGTGAATCCGTAGATAACACTAAATATAGAGGAATGATTGGTAGCCTACTCTATCTTACGGCCAGTAGACTCGGCATTATGTTTAGTGTTTGTCTATGTGCTCGCTTTCAAGAAAACCCAAAGGCATCACACTTAGAAGCCTTAAAAGGATTTTAGATACATTAAGGAACAACGTGTTTAGGATTATGGTATCCCAAAGGGCGGGTATAGAAACCATAGTGTATGCCGACTCGGATCATGCCGGTGATTATGTCGATAGAAAAAGTACAAGTGGTATTTGCACTTTTGTTGGACATTGTCTCACCGCATGGTTTGAAAGCAAGCGGCTTTAGCCATCTCAACTCTTTGAAGTGATGCGTCTCCTCACGGAAAGCATGTCAACAAGATCTTTGGATGAAGCAAGCTCTTAGATTACGAAATTCATCTCAACGACATTGTGATACTTTGTGACAACAAAGGAGCCATCGATCTCGAGAAGAATCCCGTTCAACATGCTCGTACAAAACATATTGAAATCCGTCATCACTTTCTTCGTGACAATGTTCAAAAGGAAACATTTCAATCGAGAAAGTATCCTCGAAGACAACATTGCCGACATCTTAACTAAGCCTCTTAAGCGAGAACCTTTTAATCTTCTTAGACTTGGTTTAGGGTTAATGGAACCAAACATGTAGGATAAACATAGCCCAAAACATTAGAATAGTCAAACAAAATAATTTTGTCTTGTACCTACCATCATAGTACGGCACCAACGACAACAAAGGCGGAACAAATATTTGGTGCTGTCTAGTCCGTGGTCTCTGAAACAAAGCGCTATATACTAAACATCCTCTTCCTCAAAACCCACTGTACCAAAACGTGTAAACATTAAACCAAGCTCATTATTGACACCTTCCCACTCACTAATCACTGAAGATAACATCATTGTAAGTATCCTAACTATATTTTATCTCTAAATTATGAGTCTAGGATTCTTATTTATGCACAAAACTATCACAAATCATTACATGGGGTTTTATGTATGCTTTTATACTAAATATGAATTCAATTAGCAAATTGCATAACTAGGCATTGAAATTAGGTACTACATTATCATATTGCATAAACAAATCATGCTTCCCACTAATCAATAGATAATAACTATAAGGCCTTATTCAAATAACCAAACACCCCATGTCAAAATTTTGAAAAGCTTCTCACTTGTAGGAAAACAATTTTCATTGTTAAATACAAATAAACGTCAAACTTTCATCACTTGCATGCTCTTGAATACTAAAGGTATGCGTAACTAATATGCATTCCGGGTATATTCAAATGAAGCCACATTGAATTAGGAGCATTTGGGTTATCTCATAGTATTTGCCAAACACCCACTAAAACCATTTTTGTGCATAAAATGAGTCGAGATAACCGCAACTCCAAATTGTTTTCATATAGGCACACCTAGAACCAAACGTTAAAGTTTATTCTCACTTTAACATATCAATTCTTGTCCTTAGGAATAACCATGGTAGCCGCAAGATTCTATGATCACAAAGACACCCTTAACTATTCCCAAACACCACAAAACAAAGGACTTACCAAGGAACAAGTAGAAATATTTAAGGGTCTAGAATCAAGGTATTTCCATGAGGTAGAACCATTCACTCATCCTTCCTTGAAAATACCAATCTCGTGAAGAACTAGCCGCCATTCAATTCGATTGTCTCCTTGACATCGATGAACCAATTGTCCTAGGTTTGTGTTAGAATTCTATGCTAGTGTGACCGGCTTTAGTGATGAAGGCGATGATGAATTTTGTCTTAGGTTTAGAATCAATCAAAGCGACTACACCATCACATTAGCCAACTTTGCTCGAGTGCTAGGAATTCCCAACCGAGGGACTTGTGTCTACTCGAATAAATGGTCACTCACCGTTCTTGATGCAATCAATGACCGCTCTTCCCTACCAAACCCGTTTGGCGATAAGGATTTTATCCATGAACACCTATTTAACCCAAAGGGTGATACAACGTGTTACCGAAAGGAAAAGAGGAAACCGAGATCCATATGGAATGGGCTAAATGAACTTAAGCCGAATTTAAGAAATGGGAGGAGCTACTTAGAGCCAGCGTCATTAGCACCATAGGAAATAGGGATCACATAAGCGCTGCCTTTGTCACATGCTCTACAACTTGTCCACCCGACAACCATTCAATTTAGCCTACTACATAGCTAGGAGAATGATTGATATTCCAACTCAAGGATCGGTTGCTCTTCCATACGGGATGCTTCTCACCCGTCTCTATAGAAACTTTGCACCAATTTCACCAACCCCAAAAGGATGCACCTTCACTATGAACTCATCCTCACATCTTTGTACCTTTGAGTGATGAGCGAGTTGCTAAGACAAAAGGCAAGAGCAAAACCTCCAACTCATCATCATCATCATCTAATAGCTCAGGGATGGTCTTCAAGCTCGTCTCCCACCTTCATAAGTATTATCGTCTCTTCCCAGATTGAAAATAAATCGCCAGAATTCAAACAAACTAAGAGAATGTTCAAGTGCCTTGGTAGGATGATGAACAAGATTTACAAGAAGTTGGACAAATGAGGTACTTTAAGGAGTGTATGGAACAATACATTATCGTTAATGTTTGATACTAATTAGTTGTTTTATTATGTAGGATGATAATATAACTTGAAACAATGTTGTATGCTAACAATCTCATGGGGACAACACAAGTATGTTATCAAATTTTACCCATTTTCACTATAATGGGAAAATCAAAAGCCTTGCTCAAATACATGCTCCACTATGTTTATATATGTTATCTACTTTTCCTAACTAGAAATGTTTAGTGTAACATCTCTTGAGAAAAAATTGAGTTTGGAAAAGTCCCAGACACCTAAAACACACTCTGTCTTGTTTTACTCTTTGCCGACGACGAGCACCTGTGATTTAGTACCGGTCTGTTATGAGAAGTGGTACCGCCGTGCACATGCGAGCGGACAGGACGGCCACACAAGGGTTCCATCAGTGTAAATTTTTGGTGTCGTGGATCCTCGGGTAATTTTTCGAATTCGACTCTTTTGTAATTCCAAATTACCATCCATTGCTTATAAGTCAATCTAACTTGTTTATACTCTTATTAGAACTAGTATAATTCACTTAGGTATATAAAATCCATTTCCACCAAAATTCAAAAATTTGAAAAATCCACCCAAGAGCCCTTTTATAAAGGAAGGAACCAAATTTTGGTACCTTCAAATCAGGGTGATCGATTGTTAGGAAATTCCACTCATTAGAAACATTTATTGCAAATCTTTTCTTCTTCACTCCATCTCTCTTGAATGGATTGACTTGGGTGATATGACTAGCATTGACCCACTTCCAAATCATTAGAACCTCATCTCTTCAATGGTTTAACATCAAATCAAACACATTTTTCTATAATTTTTCACTTCTATAAATTGAGAGGTTTTACCATGATCATCCTCACACCTTCTTCATTCTTACCATTATCTAGCAAAGAAAAACCCAAGTAAAAAATGACAAAATCCTCTCCTAAACCTTGCAAGAAAACCGCTAGAATGAGTGTAAGGCCTTGTTGCTTCGTTAACCTTAGCTCCTCATCCGAGTCTTCTCCACTCACAATCTCATCCCCAATTCAAGATGATACAAACCTTACCTTGGCTACACCTACTCAATCACACATTGTGATCACCACTCCACCACCTACAAAAACACCAACTTCACCTCCACCGGCACCCATCCAAACATCAAGACACCCTCACCACCTTCACCACCAAGGTCTCCAACTCTGTTCCTATGGGTTATTTTCCACACCACCAAATTCACCAAATCTCTTCTTAGAGGACTTGGAAGACTTGCCTCCTAGGCCAAATCATCCACCACCATTGCCATCCTTTGGCACAATTGAGCGGATTGCTCATGAGTCACCTCGGTCATCCTTTGACCAAAGCGCCCCTTAGGGCCAAAACCTCTTCTCTTCCACCCCATTCACAAAGACATTCATGGTCCTTTGTATGGGACCATCCACTCCCACATCAATGTCCCTCATCGGGGACATTGAGGAGTGCATGTGGGATGCCAATCCGCTGTAGAGAGATTCTGCGGAACTCCACAACCTCCACCAATTCAAAGGCATGGTGGATTCTCACTAAGTGAGACTATGCAAATGCAAAATGCTTTGCTTGCCTCCATCATGACCACCACAAACATCCCAACAACACCAACACATCTACCATTCCACCACCACAACCTTCCCAGACATACTACCCCCTAGGCATGGTTGCTCAACTTGTGAGCAAACGGCCCAAACCGATTGAAAGGACCGTATTATGGTACATGACTTTCAAGAGAAATGAGGTTCATCCTCAATCACATCCTTGAGTGCCTCAACGCTCTTTCTCATCCACCATCTAATTAGGATGGTCATAGTTTAGCATTTCTAGTTCTTCTTTTCTTAGGATTATTTTCTTTTTATTGTACTAAAACACATCATTGTGTTCCCATTTCATGATCTTTATTCATGAAAATTTTAACTAATGAATGGTGTTTTATTATAGTGTTGGTGCTTTTACATAGTATTTGAAAATGCTTGTGAATGATCATTATTACTAACATTTTTTTGTAGCTTTATTTTCACAAATCCATGTATCTTCCCATTAAGCACCCAATTTAGGGGAGCTTTGATCAAGGGGAGATAATGGCTCGGGCTCATTACATTCCGCATCGCCTCTTCTTTTGTTGAGACAAAAGGGGAGAAAATCTAAAACTTTGTTATATTTGACTTTTCCGAAAAGTCAAGCGCATACATGACTTTCGAAAAAGTCAAACATGGTACTTCATTGGTAATACTTGACTTTTCTTAAAAGTCAACCGCATACTGACTTTACGAAATAGTCAACATCATGCATCAACTAGTGAATACTTTGACTTTCGAAAAAGTCAAACATCATACTGCATTATCATTTCCTTTTCAAGTTTTAAAACTAATATTTTTATAACTCTTGCACAAACTTTGTATCTTTATAAAAATAAAATTTATATTTTGTCCTCGACAAAGGGGAGATTGTTAATACCAATATTGTCATTAAACGTTATTTATATTTTGATCTTTACCTAAGTTTTGTTAACGACAAAAGTAAATCTAATTTGTATAAAAGCTTAAAGCTTGTCAAGTTTAATAGATATTAAATCAAGCTTTTCAAACAATATATTCATCATTCAACATTTACATTTATGATTAGTGACATCTTGATATAACTCTAATCATTATGTATGATAGTAGTTTTAGAATATATTGGGTTCTTAAAACCAAACACTACTTAAGTACTTACATATTTCTAAAAATAGAAATACAACATATGACATCATGTGATGCATCATGGAAATCATTGGAAGATTTCATTAGATATTTTGTGTGGTTGTACTCTTCATATCTTGCACAATCTCACTTAGATATAGTTGACTTTAGCAAAGATTTTGATATCTTGGTTATCGGACACAAGCGGTACCAAAATGGTACACAGGCGGAACCCTTTTAAGGGTTAAGTGGTCCGTCAGGCATCCTCTGTCTATTTGGCTATAAATAGCAATGCCAAACCAAGTAGTTTTCATCCTTTCCACTATACTCTCATACATATCTTCTCTCTAACTTTTCTAACTCAGTTTCATATCATATTAGTGATCTCTTTTGTAGCAAAGAAGATCAAGTCACATTCAAGCTTCAAACGAGAAGTTGGAAGTCTTGTTAGTTTAGTGTTGTATGATCTAGTGTTGATTCATACTTCATTGTTGTATTAAACCATCATAATATTGTGAGTGTGAGTGGTTAGTATTTTAGTCCTCAAAATACATTGTGTGTGGGAGTAGTTGTACCCTTGGAAAGAACTCGACATCTAGCTTAGTGTCGGAAATAGTGTAAGCGAAGTGTAAAGGTTTTCTCCGCGGTGAAAGGAGCTTGTTGACTAGTGAAGTTAAACTCTCGAGTGTGAGACTCGGGGAGTGGAGTAGGCAGGAAAAAGAATCCTTGTAGGCGGAACCACTATAAACAACTTGTTGTGGTTTGATCATTTCTTTCCTTATTTACTCTTTACATATTGCTTGCATATTTCATCAACATATCCAAGATCAATATCAATTGATCTTTCAATAAGTTCAAAACAAATATCAATTGATCTTTCAATAAGTTTCAAAACAAAGTTTTTAATTGGTAAACTATTCAACCCCTTACAGTTTTCTACAAATCTTGTTCGTTGTCCCTCCATGAAGCCTTAACTTAGGTAAGATAGAACCAACGAAAACCATCTTAGGTCTAGCGAGACGGTGAGTGTTGCATATCCGATAGGGATAATAAAGACATGTGTAATGGCGGAGAATTGACTTTTGGCCGACTTCCATGTGCTTGACATGAATAAGGACCCGACATGCCCATTGCTAGTAGGGAGAGGATTCTTAGCTACCGCTAGTTCCATCATTGATTGTAAGATGTCCAAAATAGTGGTAGAGAGGGAGTGCTAGGTCAATTTACGATGTCAAAAAGCATACGTACTACAAAGAAGAAATCCCACATGAGATTAGGTTGGATAAAATGCCATCTAGATATGGACCTTGGTTAAATAAGAACTTTATAGGTCCCCAACGACCTTTCTACCTAGATGAAGCCTTTGCTAATAAATCAACTTTCCATGAAAAAGAAATGGCTAGGGACATGGAAGTGAACCCGTTCGAGGACACCTTAGTATTTAGGAAGATGACCGAGTTCCTAGGAAGCTTGCCCGTCAACATTGTCATGAATAAGTCGAAAGTTGAGAGTGATAAGCCTAAACATAAATGGGATTGGGATAGACCGCCTAGTGATGGTAATGGAGAGTGGCACATTAGGATAACAATCTATGATCCCGATGGGAGAAGTTTGAAAAGGCATGTCGAGACCAAAGCGTACTACTAGGAACTTAAATGATAAGTTTGATCCTTATGACATTGTTAAAGATAGGCTTACTTATATCGATGCGTAGGGGCATGACTACGAGTCTAGCTACAAGACTCATAAATAAAGAAAAGCGCTTCGGGAGGCAACCATGCTTAATTGTTTGCTTGTTTGTGTCATATATCTTTTATTGATTTTTATTATCATGTTTAAATTTGTAAAAAGCTTTATTTTGTTTTAACCTCGTCTTAATTACATATAAAGGTATTTTACATAAAGGATAAGTGTAGGGAGGATTACACGTTTTCAAAAGAAAGCGTAAACATGAGAATTTCAATTAATTAAAAGATATACATGTGTTTGTTCGAGTCAAATGCTTGTATCAGTCATAATGGATGTTTTGCGAGGAATTTTTCCATTCTAAAGATGTAAATTTTCCGAATTTTTCCGAAAATCGCGAGACCCGGTTTTGTCGAGGACAACTGTGGCGTCGAGATCGCAACTGGCGGTGTCGGAAGGAGCAAAAACAAGCGATTACTTTTCGTTTTATGAGCTACTCATAATTTTTGGAATTTTCGGTCTTAATTTTCCGAAGTGTAAACATACATTCCACAAGCATTATATCCTAGTTTAGTAGAGTCTTATATATATTATTATCTCGATTTCTGTGACGGTTTCATTTGTTTTCTTCAGTGTCGAGGTTTAATTTATCAAGAAGAAGATACATAAGATGAGAAGGAGCTTTTCACATAAACGTTCTTCTTGAAGAAAGATGTTACCACCACTTTACACGGATCCTACCGAGCTAATCGGGAGTACTAGTTTCTTTCATCTTTTATTACCTTCCATTATCATAACTTTGATACTTTCGGGAACATTGGGGACAATGTTCGGTTTAAGTGTGAGGAGGAAAATAAAGCAGGAACTTTGAAACTATACTTATCCTTGACTATTTGCTTTGTCCAATTGCATTTGTGTAATAAACCATGAGAAAATGTCGGTTAGGGTAATTTTGGCACCAAATTTAAAATTTTTCATGACATATAGGAGTGAGCCATTAGTCTTAATAAAGCGTCTCATGGATAGGAAGTTATATGACTAGCATAAAAAAAAAACCCTTTACCACTTAAATTTCACCCAAAATGTGAGGATCACCCTTAGATTAGTAGGAATTAAAGCATTCATCTTTAATGCTTAGAGTGTGAACCGGTAGTATAATAGATTCTAGAACTTGTTTTGTGATGCATCCCGAGATCGCTAGTAAGACTACACTTGTGTAGTTAGGAATAACTAAATGATAAGAGGCATTAGGATAACCCTTTTTAATACCCGTAATATAATTACTTCTTCCACATCGGTGAGTAATTCCCCACACCCTTGCTTTGTACTCATCTTTAGTACACGATACCCCTAGTTAACCCTCCGAGCCTATCCTTTTCGCGGTTCTCGTGATGTTTCGGTTTTCGGAATATCAATGAAAACATTGTTTACACCCCCCCCAAATGTACACCCAAATCGCCTTAGCCTACCTTGTATGCACTCACTTTTAGTGCATTATTATTATCACCCCAAAACCCTTAGTTCAATTATCTAGTTGCTTGCATAAGTTGCTAAGTCGAGTCATATCCTTTGTATCTGATTTTGGGACGATTGGGACTCATGGGAAAAGTTAAAGTTTATGAAATGACGGGAAGGAGCGTTAAATTGAAATTCCCTTTATTTGCGTAATAATGTACTCAAGTGTTTGATCTTTTCAATTCGGGTCAAATTAGTGTCGAGTAATAAAACTCAAGTGTAGGGATGTGCCTATAAATCCTATCATTTTGATGTTATCGTAGAGGATGGTAGAGTAAAAGTGTATGGAAAAAAATCGAAAAAAAATAGAAAAAGAAAAAAAAAAAAAATTGAGTGTTCAAAAAAAAAAAAAAAAAAAAAAAAAAAAAATACGGGCTACCATCCTACATCTATCTTTAATTTATATACATTTATTTGATTATCTAGAGTCTAAAGTGTCGAGTCTTGGCTTAGCAACGCCATTCTTCGCATGCTTGTAACATAAAGATTTTGACTTGCCACCACTAAATAGCTATCCCACAAAACCGTTTGTTTCCTACCGTAAGCCTAACATTAAAACCCTTTAAAAGACCTCTTTGATAGTCTTTCCTAGGTACTTACGCCAAAGCGATGGAGGTTTGATCTAGTCTCGAGCCTATGGTAATCTATGTACTAGGACCGGTTAATGAGTGTTTATCTTCCATTTCAACTTGTTATATTTCATATACACCCGAGAGATGTGAGTATCCAAACACCCATGTGAAGTGCTAGTATGTAATTTCGTGCTTGTTATGACTTTTTGGGGCTTATATGTGTTGTGGATTGTTCTAAACCAATGCTTCATGACCCACAACTTATAAATTAATTGGCTAAAAGCACATTTGTGAGGACAAGCAAATACCAAGTGTAGGGATATTTGATAAGGTTTTAAAATGTACCTTTTGAGGGTCGTTTAAGCCCTTATTTGATCACTTTTGTATCCGTTATTACTTAATATCGTTCCTTTTCACTTTTAGGTATCTTGAAGGCAAAATCTTTGGAATGACACTTATTCGGACGAAAAGGCGCGAATATCTGAAGAAAATGGCCAAAGTCAAGAATCGAGACACTCAGTGCTTTGGGCCGAAGGGGACGGCGTCGGTGTTATCTGCTGACGCCGTCGCATCAATTTTAATGAGCTCGGTAGCCAAATTGCTTATTTACAAGTGGCGGTGTCGGGCTTTAAAAGAGTAGGTCGTTCTGACTCGGACGGCCTAGATTTGATCGAGGCGTCGAGGCGAAGGGGCGGCGTCGCAAGCATAAGGTGGCCGTCGCAAGACTAACGTGGCCAAGCGAAACCACAATAACGGCGACCCGGCGGTGTCACAAATCAAAGGGTGGCCAGTCGCATATGTAATCTTATATATAGAATCCGAATTTTTAGTTTTCGGTGTGTAGTCTTTTGGAGTAAAAACCTAAACCGAACCAAGGCTGTCTTGTACATTATTTTAGGGTTCTAAACCCTATCTTACATCAAGATAAGTGTTTTACTTCATTAATTTAATTATGTCTTCAATTACTTGTGTGTATGCTTGCATGTTCTCCATGTCCGGCTAATTTACTTGTGTGTTTGCTTAGGGAATATGAAACTTAATTATTAAATATTGATTGGTTGTCTCTTATCTTAATTGTTAATGATCTAGTAATGTGATAGGTCATCCATTGTGTAGTTAATGCTTGATTAATCTTTGTGAACCTTAGTTTATCACACCTAGAGTTGTTGTAGGCTAAACCATCCGAAGAGTACCTTAGAGTTAAAGTTTATAAATCCTAAAGACTTTGTGGCGATAACCTTTGGTAGTTTCAAAGAGTTAGGGATAAGCATACCCTACGACCTTAGACACACAGCGCGATTAAGAATAAGGGCGTGACAATTCAACCATCGATAGGAGATAATTAAGGAGTAATAAAACCTAAGTAAACACATCTTTAAACCATCATACGAGCACACAATAATTGACATAGACTACCTCACCTTAGTTAATTAGATAATTAAATAAGTAGAGTAATTGGTAGAAATACCAACCCGAAATCAAACCCGAGATTCGTACCTTTCCATTTCCTAAAAACATAAAAGATAAAAATAATCTTCCTCGACCCTGACCTTAGCGTAGTAACTTCTCACTAGCATTCCTATTCCCTAGATAGCGATATCAATTCCGTGGCTTACCCTAATACTACACTACAGCGATTAGGTTCCTTTGCCTATGGTGTTGAAAAATTTGCTCGACGAAAGGAAGTTCCTTTGACCCGAGCAGCTGCGTGGCGTATCGTAAAAGCAGGTTTCATTGCGGTTTTTATGCACCAACATACCTGATCTTGTATATTTTTAGTCCTTACTTTTGCGGTTATGATTATTGTTATTTGTTGGCATATTAATCTCTTTAAATGACTAATTAGCAAGAATAAAATATTTGTCTACATGTATGAGGACATTGCTTTTTCTGATCTTGCATGTTGCTATTAACAAAAAATATTTGTTATCCTTAATTTCATTACACTATTTTCTATGAAAGATTTAGAATGATGAAGGATAACTTTTCCATAGAATATCATGTTTTTACTATTCATAATGTTTTTTTTTGTAAGAATGCTTACCTTTGATATGTCATTCTCTTAGGAGGCTCTGGTGTTAGAAAAGGTACACAATGTACAAGGATTGCTAAGACTTATGGATTCACACACTTGGGTCCGTTTGGTTTGTAAGTGGATTTAGAATTGGATTTGGATTTCGGATTGGTTTGAAAGAAATAAAAATGATTGATAGTATTAATGTTGTTTGTATTGTAAAATGTAATTGGGAATATATTTTGTATAATATTATTATATAGTAAGTAGAGCCCGTTTACATATATCTATAAATATAAAACTAAATAAGATGGTGGGATAAATCTGACAATATAAAACTAAGATATAGACTATGTGTATCTTGTGGAGAGAGAAAAGGTAAAAGTGGGAGAGTAATAAATGAAATGTCAGTGGTATGAGGGGATACCCACCTCATTTGCCTTGAATGCAACTATCATTCGAAATCCACACTATTATCCTCATTAATGCTTACCCAAATAATTTATTTGACTATCAATTCATTACTTCAATCCGAGACCGACCAACGGATCGCCTTTATAAAAGACATCATCATCGCCTTTACGTCATAAAATTTGGATGCAGTAGGACTAAATCGCCACTCGATCGAGGCATAGGGCGATCGATGTCATGTCGATCCCCTTGATGTGGAGCCAATCGATCGCCATAAAAAAAACATGAAACGGTCGTGTGGACGATCGATAAGAACAAAGCAAAAAGTGAACTCCTCTTGTTCTTGTTCTTGTTGTTTGAAATGATAAGCTAAGATTGTTTTTTCTTTAGGTTGGTTTATAACAGGAAGCCATGCATGTATACTAAGTTAAATGATGAAAATCAACGTGTAAGTATACATATGACTTGTATTTATACACCACAACTGGAAACCATGCATGTATGCAACGTGTAAGTACACATATGACTCCTGCATGCAGTGTGTAAGTATAGCATCGTATCATACAAAAAAATGGTAATTGATTTTTTAGTTTGTGTTAAAGTATTTTAAAAAAATGAACTTGATCGCTTTCTTGAGGCCTAATCGTCTGAAGGTCATTTGGAGAGAGAAAGGCGGCGTGGAGAGAAAGTAGGGATTGAATCCACAAGGCGACTAAGGTTAAAATTTGTAAGTTACTTACATACTCCATTATGAATTACTTTAAAAATACAAATACGAAGATGAATCAAAGTGCAAAGGTTTAATCGAGGTCGAATATATGCAATATTTAGTTGGTATAGTTGGTTTCTTGTGTCGTCATTTGTTGTTTAGATTGAGGATGGTCATTTGAATATAAATGTTGATGGAGAGTAATGAGATAATAAAAATAATAGAAATACAGAGCGATTTAAAAGAATATTTGTAATAGTAAAAAGAGAGCGAATGAGTTTCGAACCCACTCCAGTTGGACACCACTTCACGACTATCTAACCAATAGACTACAACCCTCCTTGAATGTTTTTGTACTTTATTTTATTTATTAACGTTAAAAGAGCATAATGACGTACACATCAATATTTTTGAAAATAATATACTATGTTCTGACGGCCTCTGGCCAGTGGGAGCTACATAGGGACCGTCCTTTAATTTTGGTGAAAATTACTTGGAAGGCCTGCAGAAATCATTAATGTCTTTGAGCACTCTTTTTCTTATATCGAAAAAGTAGGTAGTTTCATTCTGGAATTGGTTGAGAAATCTTAAAAGACAGCGATGTCATTCTGCTAAATTAAATTAACGTCGTAATTAAAAAAAAGGAAAAAGAAAAGCGTCTCGCACAAAGTAGCGTGAAATATGACGTTGTGGGGACGATGCATTGGGGTGGTGACCTGAAGAAAGCAAGCGTTCGCGTAAAAGTAGTGGCGAAATCCGACAAGTGGGGTCGCTGCTTTCGAGCGTGGGCCTCGGTATTTGCTACCAATATTTTACTATAATTTGACATAATTTTTTTTCTGCGATGATACAAATATTTTCTACAAAATATTTGCTACCCATCTCTAACTTTATACACCATCATAAACACAAAATAAGCTCATTACATTTTATAACAAAATTAAATTACATTTTATAACAAAACATTTTGTAGCAAAATATTGGTATCATCGTATAAAAAAAAAATTATGTCAAAATTATGGCAAAATATTGGTAGCAAAATCTGCTGGGGCCCACGTTACGGCGGTGACCCACTGTCGGTTTCGCCACTCTTTTATGTGAAATCTTGTTTCTCTTTGTGTCGATGTGCACTGCATCGTCTTGTCACAATGTCGTTATTACGCTACTTAAGCGAGATTTTTTTTTTTTTTTTTTTTTTTAATTACTCACGTTAATTTAATGGGGTAGTGGCTGGCGTGTTGAAGCGTTCTCCGCGGGTTGGTGGCGAAATGGGAGACGCACGATATAGCAAAAAAAGGTCTCTGCGAGACGCATGGTCTCTGCAGGGCCTTCAAGTAATTTCACCAATTTTTGGGCTCTAATCTTCCATCTGTGATGTCATATTAAATGCTTTGGTCGAGCAGCCTAATGGTCAACACTATCATATTGAATTGATCAAACCTCTTGTGAACTGCTTTTTGGGTTGGAAATAAGTATGGTAATGAGAAAGAATAACAAGAAATGGTAGCAGCATAAGTAAAGATGAAAAGTCAGTGGTGATGATCGATGGGTAGCGCATGATAAACGTGGTGTTTATATTACACTCACTTCCTTACATGGACGTATGAAAGATCATTCTACCTCGGATATGTTGTTTTAACTTAAGTTTTTCAGAAGGTATATAAGATACAGGTAGCAAACTCGAGCCATTTATGGGTAAACAGATAGATTTTGGGTTCTAATTTATTTTATTTTTTTGGGTCAAATGGGCAAAGTCAAAAATTACAGTAGCTGACATAAAGCGAGTTCATCTTATTAAACCGCATAAAACCTAATATTGGTATAATATCTTGATCAGAAGAAAATAATCTTGGTATAATAGCTTGATGAAGGTTTATTGTTTGCGTAGTTAAATGACACTTAACGGTGGTGGTGCAAGATAGAGTTCGTACCTTAATTGCTACTTGACTTTATCAGTAGAAGATTAGTTTTATAAAGATCATGGATAAGGAAGTGAAGATGGGTAATTACCACTCGATTAAATTTCAAGGCCATAGACTTTACATGGAATCATGTGCTTGGAAATGTAGTTGCAAATAATTATGTATAGGAGTTGTGTTCACTTTTCGACTTTACAAAGTTAGCCATAACTTTTTGGATTATTACTTATGTTTTTTAGCTGCTTTTTTAATCGCTTGTGCAGCTCACTAGAGATGAACAAAACTTGAATCAGACGCTTCATAATTAAAGGGTCCCTTTAATCCCCCGGTTGATTATGCTAATCCTATCGATGATGATGGATATGGAAGGTTAGTAATATAAATGCTCAAATGTGAATGTATATTAACTATAAACCGCTGCCTATGAAGTACATCGGATAAAATCGTTTCCTTTGAAGTAAAAGGATAAACTACTGCAAAAATACATTAATTATGATCTTTCAAGCAAGTAGGGAAATAGCAGGTGCCAACATCCAAGAGTTATGTGTAATTCTGTTTACAAAGTGATTATTCTTTTAACAAACTCTTTAAAATTATTATTAATTAAAAGAACGATTCAATGACAATTAGTGCATCACCAATAGTATGTTTTTCCATAAGAATGAACAATAGAGGAGTACATAACTGGTACAACTTGATTATCTTGCTTAATTGTTATTTTGTGGAGCTATATTGTAATTGTATCGTATGTTGAGTTATAAACACATTCACCAAAGTTTATTCCAGGTAATGAAATAATGTACTACTACAAAGGGTAGCAACAACTCTTCATAGTTGCAAGTATGTACAACTCCTAGTCATATAAGCAGTAAAAAAAATACACCTTCATATCAAATAAATAATGCTAAATCTACCACTAAGCATATACGAGACACGCTGATATTTGGTTATTATCTTTATAATATTAAGACTAAAATACACCGTTGGTCCCTAAACTTGTAGCTGAGGATCGCGATGGGACGAACCACGCACTTTTCATCGCTCTTAGGTCCAAACAGTCTTCATTATTCGTCCGATTGGTCAGCGGCCGAATTGGGACGATCAAACCGAGGGTATTATAGACCATTCACTTTTTGACCCAGTAGTTAAAATGTAATGACCTTCAACCGTATATGTATGAGCGAGCAAGAGTGAACCCAAAATACAATCAACATATTCTTCCCAAAGCAAAAGAAAAACAATAATGGCGCAAAGCGATAAGGGGAAGGGTTTGTTGAGTTCGTTGAGGAAAGCGGTTGAATGAAAAGCGTTTGGGTGTTAAGAAGGAGAAGGAAGAGGATGACATCTTGTTATCAAAGTTTAACGATTTGGGAGAAAGGATTACAAAGCGGAAATTTTGTTTAAATATCTTAAGGAAAGGAAGGAAAAGAAGGAAAAGCGATGATAGGGAGAGTTGTGGGTACAAGTAAGTGTATGTTTAGATGATAGTAAACATTTGTAGTTATTGAAATCGATGAATAAAATTTTGTGATCTTATTTAAGTAATTGTGTTTGAAATCGTTTTGCATATCTTAATAGGTTTGACTTACCCGAGTTACAATTTGTTGGTTTCATAAGTTTGTTTGACTTTGGTAAGTCAAAATTCAAGATATTACAATACACAATTGTCAATACATTGTTGTTCTTGCTAAAGCGTTTGCCTTTTGAACCCGTGTTTTGAAACCACTGCCTCTAATTTTTACGTCTGAGGGTGTTTGGTTTCTTTATGTGACATTCTTGATAAAAGGGCCGTTTGGTTTAGGCGATACAAGTGGATGTTTTATTTGATACATTATGATTTAGTGCCAAAGTATTTGCATTTTCACCACATCTTTTTAAACCATTGCCTTTGCTTTTCTTGCGATACAAGGGGTGTTTGGTTCTCTTGATTAAAGTTTTCTTGATACAAGGGCACTGTTTGGTTTCTTGATACAAGGGCACTTTGGTTTTCTTATACTAATAACACTAAAATACAACCCATATCACAATACAACAGTTAAACAACACATAACCGAATGATATTTTATCATTAATAAATTACATTAAACATCATAACCAACTACATCAAATCTAATTTACATACCATTTTAGCAAAACTATCACCTAAAGGCGCTTTATCTACCCATGGAAAACCAAAATTCGGGCATTATGTTGACCATTTCTTAACATACTCTTGGTTGAACCGAATACCTTCATCTGTTTGACCAACTATACGTATGAGTTGGGCAAGTTGGTTTGTCTCGCTAGGCGGATTTTGTTGACGCATCCAGCGGTCAGCGCGATTCCACGAGGTCGAGCTTGATTCTCTTGTATCGACTCCCTACGGTTGATGATTCTGTCTTTAGATCTTGGCGACCGAAGGAGTAGCTTCATAGAATCCGCTTCTCGGCGACCTCATCTTCAAACCAGAACGACCATCCGATCATTAAGATGTGGCGAATCGGCCGCTCCATGAGTTTGTTTAAAATAGGAAATGCGCCATTGGAAAGTTGTGTGTGTGTGGATAAAGTGGTAGATGAGTATCTAGATTAGTTGTGCACTAGTTAATATAGTCTTTGTTAAGAGGCGGTGAAGGGTTTAATAGTTTCCTTTATTTCACTTTCGGTCCACAATTTGTGTTGGTTGCCGTTGTCGATTTGTCACACTTAAAACTCCGCCCAATATTCACTTTAGGATACTGATTGGTCCCTCGAGTTGCCAACTTAGTAAAACCATTAGAGTTTGACTTTGTTAAGTCAAACTTCTAAAAACATCAAATTATCATTACACTTCAAAACAAATATTTTAGTAATGGTTTTGCAATATTGACTTTACAAAGTCAAATACCATTGTATATATTATTGAACATTCCAACGACCATCGTCATCATCGAACTTCAAATACCATTATGACTTTTGCACTTAATGTTCCAAGGTTTTCAATCCTACGACATTACAACTCTCGTTCACGGTTAACCCATTCAACATTTTCAAGTATTGACTAACTAAAGTAAGCGGAAATGCGGTTTACTTGCTTGAATCAAATAAAATGCTAAATGAAAGTTTGACTTTCGAATGTCAAACTTTCATCACCTAGAATCTGTATGAAACAACAACATATGAACAATCTAATTTTAAGCAAACCATATAACAATTCTTGTACAAAATTACTAAAACTATTTTGAAACATTAATTGTCCAAGGGTTTAAACCCAAACTTAAACTACAACCAGTCAAAGAAATCTACAATTCTTTGGGCCCACGTTACGGCGGTGACACCATGTCGGTTCGCCACTACTTTTATGTGAAATCTTGTTTCTATTTCTTTGTGTCGACTTGTGGCCCCGCATCTTGTCCCCACAATGTCGGTTATTTGCTACTTTTAAGCGAGATTTTTTTTTTTTTTTTTTTTTTTTTTTTTTTTTTTTTATTACTCACGTTAATTTAATGGGGTAGCGACACGTGTCCTTTAAGCATTTCTCCACCAGTTGGTAGCGAAATGGGAGACCTTTTTTGATATAGCAAAAAAAGAGGTCCTCTGCAGGACACAGTGGTCTCTGCAGGGCCTTCCAAGTAATTTTCACCAATTTTTGGGCTCTAATCTTCCATCTGTGATGTCATATTAAATGCTTTGGTCGAGCAGCCTAATGGTCAACACTATCATATTGAATTGATCAAACCTCTTGTGAACTGCTTTTTGGGTTGGAAATAAGTATGGTAATGAGAAAGAATAACAAGAAATGGTAGCAGCATAAGTAAAGATGAAAAGTCAGTGGTGATGATCGATGGGTAGCGCATGATAAGCGTGGTGTTTATATTACACTCACTTCCTTACATGGACGTATGAAAGATCATTCTACCTCGGATATGTTGTTTTAACTTAAGTTTTCAGAAGGTATATAAGATACAGGTAGCAAACTCAGGCCATTTATGGGTAAACAGATAGATTTTGGGTTCTAATTTATTTTATTTTTTGGGTCAAATGGGCAAAGTCAAAAATTACAGTAGCTGACATAAAGCGAGTTCATCTTATTAAACCGCATAAAACCTAATATTGGTATAATATCTTGATCAGAAGAAAATAATCTTGGTATAATAGCTTGATGAAGGTTTATTGTTTGCGTGGTTAAATGACATAACGGTGGTGGTGCAAGATAGAGTTCGTACCTTAATTGCTACTTGACTTTATCGGTAGAAGATTAGTTTTATAAAGATCATGGATAAGGAAGTGAAGATGGGTAATTACCACTCGATTAAATTTCAAGGCCATAGACTTTACATGGAATCATGTGCTTGGAAATGTAGTTGCAAATAATTATGTATAGGAGTTGTGTTCACTTTTCGACTTTACAAAGTTAGCCATAACTTTTGGATTATTACTTATGTTTTTAGCTGCTTTTTAATCGCTTGTGCAGCTCACTAGAGATGAACAAAACTTGAATCAGGCGCTTCATAATTAAAGGGTCCCTTTAATCCCCAGTTGATTATGCTAATCCTATCGATGATGATGGATATGGAAGGTTAGTAATATAAATGCTCAAATGTGAATGTATATTAACTATAAACGCTGCCTATGAAGTACATCGGATAAAATCGTTTCCTTTGAAGTAAAAGGATAAACTACTGCAAAAATACATTAATTATGATCTTTCAAGCAAGTAGGGAAATAGCAGGTGCCAACATCCAAGAGTTATGTGTAATTCTGTTTACAAAGTGATTATTCTTTTAACAAACTCTTTAAATTATTATTAATTAAAAGAAACGATTCAATGACAATTAGTGCATCACCAATAGTATGTTTTTCCATAAGAATGAACAATAGAGGAGTACATAACTGGTACAACTTGATTATCTTGCTTAATTGTTATTTTGTGGAGCTATATTGTAATTGTATCGTATGTTGAGTTATAAACACATTCACCAAAGTTTATTCCAGGTAATGAAATAATGTACTACTACAAAGGGTAGCAACAACTCTTCATAGTTGCAAGTATGTACAACTCCTAGTCATATAAGCAGTAAAAAAAATACACCTTCATATCAAATAAATAATGCTAAATCTACCACTAAGCATATACGAGACACGCTGATATTTGGTTATTATCTTTATAATATTAAGACTAAAATACACCGTTTCCCTAAACTTGTGGCGAGGATCGCGATGGGACGAACCACGCACTTTTCATCGCTCTACCGGTCCAAAGCAGATGCCATTAAATCTTAGGATTGGTCAGCCGGCCGAATTGGGACGATCGAACCGAGGGTATTATAGACCATTCACTTTTTGACCCAAGCTAGTTAAAATGTAACCCAACCTTCAACCATATATGTATGAGCAGCAAGTGAACCCTAAAATACAATCAACACATATTCTTCCAAGCAAAAGAAAAACAATAATGGCACAAAGCGATAAGGGGAAGGGTTTGTTGAGTTCGTTGAGGAAAGCGGTGCGAATGAAAAGCGTTTGGGTGTTAAGAAGGAGAAGGAAGAGGATGACATCTTGTTATCAAAGTTTAACGATTTGGGAGAAAGGATTACAAAGCGGAAATTTTGTTTAAATATCTTAAGGAAAGGAAGGAAAAGAAGGAAAAGCGATGATAGGGAGAGTTGTGGGTCTAGTAAGTGTATGTTTAGATGATAGTAAACATTTGTAGTTATTGAAATCGATGAATAAAATTTTGTGATCTTATTTAAGTAATTGTGTTTGAAATCGTTTTGCATATCTTAATAGGTTTGACTTACCCAAGTTACAATTTGTTGGTTTCATAAGTTTGTTTGACTTTGGTAAGTCAAAATTCAAGATGTTACAATACAATTGTCAATACATTGTTGTTCTTGCTAAAGCGTTTGCCTTTTGAACCCGTGTTTTGAAACCACTGCCTCTAATTTTTACGTCACGGGGTGTTTGGTTTCTTTATGTGACATTCTTGATAAAAGGGCCGTTTGGTTTAGGCGATACAAGTGGATGTTTTATTTGATACATTATGATTTAGTGCCAAAGTATTTGCATTTTCACCACATCTTTTAAACCATTGCCTTTGCTTTTCTTTGATACAAGGGGTGTTTGGTTCTCTTGATTAAAGTTTCTTGATACAAGGGCTGTTTGGTTTCTTGATACAAGGGCTGTTTGGTTTTCTTATACTAATAACACTAAAATACAACCCATATCACAATACAACAGATTAAACAACACATAACCCGAATGATATTTTATCATTAATAAATTACATTAAACATCATAACCAACTACATCAAATCTAATTTACATACCATTTTAGCAAAACTATCACCTAAAAGGCGCCTTTATCTACCCATGGAAAACCAAAAATTCGGGCATTATGTTCGACCATTTTCTTAACATACTCTTGGTTGAACCGAATACCTTCATCTGTTTGACCAACTATACGTATGAGTTGGGCAAGTTGGTTTGTCTGCCTAGGCTGGATTTTGTTCAGCGCATCCAGCGGTCAGCGCGATTCCACGAGTCCCGAGCTTGATTCTCTTGTATCGACTCCCTACGGTTGATGATTCTGTCTTTAGATCTTTGGCGACCTTGAAGGAGTAGCTTCCTTAGAATCCGCTTCTCGGGCGACCTCATCTTGAACCGAACGACCATCCGATCATTAAGATGTGGTGAATCGACCGCTCCATGAGTTTGTTTAAAATAGGAAATCGCCATTGGAAAGTGTGTGTGTGTGGATAAAGTGGTAGATGAGTATCTAGTTAGTTGTGCACTAGTTAATATCGTCTTTGTTAAGAGGCGGTGAAGGGTTTAATAGTTTCCTTTATTTCACACTCGGTCCCACGAATTTGTGTTGGTTGCCGTTGTCAATTTGTCACACTTAAAACTCCGCCCAATATTCACTTTAGGATACACAATTGGTCCCTCGAGTTGCCAACTTTAAGTAAAACCATTAGAAGTTTGACTTTGTTAAGTCAAACTTCTAAAACATATCAAATTATCATTACACTTCAAAACAAATATTTTAGTAATGGTTTTGCAATATTGACTTTACAAAGTCAAATACCATTGTATATATTATTGAACATTCCAACGACCGTCGTCATCATCGAACTTCAAATACCATTATGACTTTTGCTTAATGTTCCAAGGTTTTCAATCCGCCGACATTACAACTCTAGTTCACGATTAACCCATTCAACATTTTGAAGTATTGACTAACTAAAGTAAGCGGAAATGCGGTTTACTTGCTTGAATCAAATAAAAATGCTAAATGAAAGTTTGACTTTCGAATGTCAAACTTTCATCACCTAGAATCTGTATGAAACAACAACATATGAACAATCTAATTTTGAGCAAACCATATAACAATTCTTGTACAAAATTACTAAAACTATTTTGAAACATTAATTGTCCAAGGGTTTTCAACCCAAACTTAAACTACAACCGGTCAAAGAAATCTACGGTACATGGGGAAGCTCGGGGAGTTTCAACGACTTCTAGCCAACTCCAGTTGTTCACGGTATTTTCATTCCATCATGACTCTATCGCTTTCCACGATATTGATTGTCTTTAGCGACCAAGGGAACACGCAAGTATACACTTTATTAAGGTTATTTAATGCTACGATGCGGGAAAAGCTCGAAACACCACCGTCTAAAGGCGCCCGTGGTGAATGTGTTTCTATCTACTGTGATGGAAAAATTGGGCAAGGTAGATCACTAAGCGTGTTTGCGGCTGAAAAATCAAATAGTGTTGAGATACACAAACATGGCAATTTAGGAATGTTTTATTTGATACATATTCATTACATCATTACACTTACTCTCGTATCCGGCATTTTCAAATTCGGAGATGACGAATCATTCCAATGGTGAGCGCTACCATAACACTATTCCCAAAATCGACATCGGACGACAAGGTTAATCGGAAACAAAGGGCACCTTCATCCTAGGATTAGCTTCATGTATAAACTACAAAGTTTCTGATTAAATTTTATTCTTGTTACACATCTCTATAACATTATAAGTTGTAAAAGCGAAATTGTTCTTCTGGTGCAATCACCAAAATCCAATGTAAGGGTCTCGAGATTTTGAAGTCTTGTCAAGTGAAAGATATCGGATGTTGTGATTGTGGTCACAACATTATAACGACCTAATGACAAATGTAACTTCTTCAAATTCCCAAGTTTTGCAATATCCCATAGTCTCATCTCGTTAGTACTAGGACGATTCATTTTAAGAGACTCAGTGAGGACAACCAGTGATAAAGTCCCAAAGCTGCACCGCTTAGAAAATTGACATGAATCAATTCTAGGCTCGATAGATTTGGATAGCCATGAAAATATTCCAAAGTAGTCATAGCACAAACATGAAGTACGGATGTTTCAACTCCTTTGCGAGAGTAAAGTTGGGTCGGGAGCGTGGCGGGTCGCGTACGGTTGTAATAATCGGTCCTCGACTCCATTGTCGACCAAAAACAAGAGCGGCTCATGAATGTGTTCATAATGAAAGTTGTCTATTCAATAATTGATCTTGGCTCTACAAACAAAGACAAACTTTCTTATTGGACCCATAAGCGATTTAAGAATCTAGTAACAAGCCTACCATCGAACTCGTATGTTAAATAATAAAGAAATCCTCATCAAGTATGACATCGGTGAGCAAAGTCACTTAGACCTCCGGTTCTCGCTAAACTAGAGGTTCTCACCGCTCTAACAAAGCAACCGATTCAAAATGTTAGTGATCACTTCATCGGCATGTTGGTAAAGCGATCGATCGACATGGTTTTGTTGGAAGTTGGGTTGGTCTTTTCGATTAAAATGAGGATTTATATTCTTGATTCGATTTGGTTTATCTTTTACGGATAATGTGGTTTTATGTGATTGGCAAAGTTGTTTGTTGGGTGGGTGTATTTGTTCCATGAAATTAAATCGACGTGTCGGGGAAAAGCGGCTAATATCCATACTACGATTGGTCCACAGGTTCTAGCTTGGGTCGAAAAAGTGAATGGTCTATAATACCCTCGGTTTGGTGTCCGATTACGGTCGAGGACCAATCGGCATTTAATGGAGTCTTGTTTGGACGGTGGCGATGAAAAGTCGTGGTTCGTCCCATCGCGATCCTCAGCTACAAGTTTAGGGACCAACGGTGTATTTTAGTCTAATATTAAAAAGGTCATGGAAATGCACTACACCTAGAGGTTTTATTGGTTAATTCTTATAAACAAGCTTAAAAACACCAAAACACTTGCGTTATTAGTTTTTTAATAAACGGAAAAAGAGTTTATTTATCATTAAAAAAATCCCAATAAAACAACCCAAAAAGATGATTGTATTGAAAAAACAAACCTAAGCAATCACAAACACCCCATACACTATAATCATTTTTTATAATAACAGTTACTTATGACAAACATACCCTTAAACTAATACTAAAAGCATATATTTTCAAACATGCTTTTTGACAAATGACAAACTTTTTCCAGCAATCTGCAAAATCACTAAACCTCCATCAAGATAACTCTTTGAGCATAATCACCTAGGATTGTTTAATAAATCACACTCTTTATCCGTCCTAAATCTATTGTTCACGTTTATTTTTCGGTTTGTCCACTGCTAAAAGTAGTTTTAAAAAAATTGATTGAGTTTACCATATTACCATCATTTAAGGTTATTATTATAAACTTTAAGAATAAAACAAATATAGAAACAAAGATAAAGAAAAGAATAGAAAAAACAAAAATACCTCGCAATTGCAAGATTCGAAAATTATAAAATGGAAACAAAATAAAAAGAGCATGTTGGATAGATTTACAAAGATGGAGTTGTAGTTGGAATGAAGAATGATGGATAAAAGGGCACATATTTACAGATAGTTAGATATGTATGTAAAAGAAAGAGATATAGAAAGGACCAAATATGAAAATGAGCGGATATGAAAAGAATAACACATTCAATTAAGTCAAACCCAACTAAACTAAAACAAAAAGAAGCTAAACTACACTACTATTTCTAAGCTAAAGTATAATTACAAAATTTTAGTTTAGATTATCACAATAAAACATCTTAAGTAATGAAGTGACTTTATTTTCTAACTTACAAATTCATCTTATCAGAATAATAATCACTATTTATTAAATAGTTTGATCAATGGTGGAGATTAACAAGATTTAAAAAGTAAGCCTAAGTCAGCTTTTTTTTTTTTTTTTTTTTTTTTTTTTTTATTCAATTTTTTTGTCTTTTATTTTAAATTCCGTTTTTATAATTTATTCACGTTTTTTTTTTTTTTTTTTTTTAAATTCACGCTTTTTTAAATCCGTGTTTTTACATTTTTAATTAGCGTTTTCTTGGCCATACGTTTAAATGCTGTTTCATACGTTTCGTCGTGGTTTTCATACGTTTCGTCCGTTTCATCGAGTTTTCTTTCGTTTCATACGTTTTCGTCCATTTTAGGCGTGTTTTATGCTTTCATACGTGTTAAATCTGTCATTTCTTACGTTTTATTTGTTTACATTTGTTTACATTTAGATTAAAACAACTTAAGCAGGTTGATTTTGCTTTAAACACATAGTTATTTAGTGTACTTTTGTTTATTATTTAAGTTGTGATTGAATTTGTCTATTTAATGGATCGTTGTGAGTATTTGATGGGTTTACAGCGGGTTTGAAAATATCATGGTTGATCGGTGAAGAAGCTATGGTTAAACAAGCACAACATCTTCATAAACAATGAAGAAAAGCTCAAACACATGTTACATCACGGGTGATATCACGTGTGGTATCGCGAGTGATATCGCTGTGATATCATAAGTGATATCGTGTGTGATATCGCAAGTGATATCGTCGTGATATCACACATGATTCAACAAAATAGAAGAAGGCGACATATACGTGATGTCACCCGCGATATCAAATTCTCCTCAAAAGTTGAATATCATGAGAATGAGATACAAGGATAATTAACAATAAAAGTGTGGTAGTTAGTAGTTATTCCAAAATCACAAGTGTATTACGATATCACAAAGTGATATTCGGAAAATCTAACGATATTCAAAATATCACAAAATAATATTACGAATATCATAGAATATCACTTGTGATAGTCAAAACATATGAAAGCGTGAAAGCGTAAAAAAGCGGACGAATACGTGTGAAAGCGTAAAAACAGCGTGCGAAAATGAATGAAAGCGAAGAAACCGAATGAAAGCGGACGACGTAAGAAAGCGGACAAAAGCGTGAAAGCGGACAAAAGCGTGTGAAAGCGGACGACGTGTGAAAGCGGATGAAAATGTGTGAAAGCAGGCGAAAATGTATGAAAGCGAAGAAAAAGCGAATTAAAAAATGTTAAAAGCGTGAAGAAAAAAAGCGATAAGAAATAAAAGCGTGAAAAAAAAAAAAACATGGACTTAGGTTTATCCATTAAATTTTAGGTTAATCCTCACGAATAGATCAAGCTAGATGAATAGTGGAAATTTATCCGTTGGTAAGCACCAAAATAAGAGTTAGCAAAAGAAAATTCTTCCTTTTTGGTTAAAAAAAATCTCAATTGCAACAAAAAATAGAAAGCTCTCGATAAGGATTTATTACAACAAAATGCGAGGAACATAGTTTTAGCCAAACATACAAAAAAAATAGAAAAAATAAAATTATAAATAAACGTTCTTACGCTAAAAAGTTATATTCAAAATTCAAAAGCTGATAAATCTATAAACATTTTATATTGATATTATTTATTATCTACAAAAACCTAAAAATGTTATAATAGTTGAACTCACAACAGTAACATCGTAACCCACCCGTCAATATTTCAACATAAGATTAAAATGTCAGTTTACCTAAAGTATTGCGTGCACGGACATTATAACTAGTTAAATAACTAGTGCTTGGTTAGTATTGGGGAATCGGAAAGGGAAAAGGAAAGCAATTATTATTATCTTTAATAGTGTTTGGTTTAAGAAAAACACATTAACCTTCAAAGTGGTAGTGGTGGTGGTGGTGGTGAGTGGCAGTAAGGGGTGGCGGTGGTGGGTGGTTGTGGTGGTGGGTGGTGGTAGTAGGTGGTAGTGCTGGTGGTGAGTGGCGATGATGGGTAATCATTACATTTCCTCCTAATTTACTGAGTAATGTGTCATTACTCACTATTAAGTAATGATTGCATTCTCTACTTCTAACCAGACATGTTTGTTCATTAACTTTTTCATTCCCTACTCCCCAATACCCCCAACCAAGCACCCCTAAATCGTAGAAACATTTATCTGAAAATCTATCATTTATATTTAGGCGAATGTTCCAAAATAAGTTAATAACTCGAAATCAAATCTAACATTTAACAACTACTAGTATATATTTTTAAGAGCAATTATGTTCGGTATCCTCTTAAATTACACATTAGTCTAAATGAAAATTTTTCTCGCTTAAAATTATGTTCGGTATCCACCCGAACAAAAAATTTATCTGTTTTATAATGTAATAAATGGTAAACAAAAATTATAACTAAACTCCTTGAACAGTTTTTGCAATGAGAGAACCACATATATCAAACTAACATGAATTGAAAGATCAAGTTAAAATGAGTACCATGCCCAATTATGTTACCTCAATTCATATAATGATTGGGTGATACAAAAGTCTCAATGTATGAAGTCTCAATGTATCCCCCTTCTTCAAAGAAACCATTGAGGTTATATAAATGCACCTTGCATTTGCCATGCTTCTTCTCCATCTCTACTTTATATAGATACCCACTGTTATGTGATTTGATGAGCCAATTTCCATTTCTCATCAAGTATAGTGGCTTTAGAAAGCGATTAGCTTCCTCCTTGTGAATATAAGTCAATACCTTCATCCAAACTTCATCTTCGTTCATCTTCCATAACTCGATAATGTTACTAACATTTGAATTTGTGGTAGAATACTTCACACACGAGTAAAGGCAACCTCTTTGAACCACAAGACCTGAACACATTCGGTTTCCAATGAAGGGTGTTGCCATCTCTGTGAACGTTTGAGCCTTGGTGTCAAACCTTATTATATGGTATTTCTTTTTTATTATAAGATATAGGTATTCATTGCTATAAATTAAAAAATAAATATTTTCATTTAAACAAGTGCTTTCCCCGAAACCTATATAAGCAAGTTGGGCAGACACTGAAAGGCAACTTTTGGATCAACCTTTCTCCATGAGTCGGATTTCAGTGAATATATGTAAACATCTTGATTACCTGCCCTTAAACTTAGAAGCGTGTAGTCTTTCTCAGATGAGTTGTAATACAAGTGGAATACGCTCTCCCTGACATTATAGTAATCCTCATTATAGTTGGTTTTAGTCAATTTCCTATAGTCACCCGTCAAAGGATTCCATAAAATTAGATCAGAGAACATCAAAATAGGCATATCATGATCATCCTTATTTAAGGCCGCTAATATGAGTCCATTACAAGATGATATAATCCATATGTTTCCGGGACTGACTTTGGAGGGACATGGGTGGCACGGACTCAAATCAACTGTTTCACAGTCGATGGTTCTAAGTTCACATGCTCCATATACACTAAGCAAGAGAAGTTTGTGATGGTTTTGATGATCAACATTAGTTACATAGTTGAGATGCATGTTGGCAAATATAGGCGACTTTAAGAAAGAGTGCCATCGTTTGGAAACATTCAGGAAACGGGTTAGAGTTTTCGCCGGAAGCCTTAGAAGTATGTTGTTGAATATAACATCATGCGGAAGCTCTGTCTTCGTGATGTGCTTATGGCGGCGACGGTGGTTCTTCCCCATAGTCTCTCTATTGCTTAGTGATCTACGTACCAGCAGCTAGGGTTACGATATATAATCAAATCAATCAAATTAAATAGAAAAGAAATGTTAAGATAAACATGGAAGGCGTATATATATTAGAAATATTTCGGGAATTTACTGCTTGAGTTCCGGCGTTACTAATACATGGGCCAAAGAGGCCTACAATTGGTGGATCGACAATAACCATGGCTATTGGAAAAAGTCGACCCATATTCTGGTCCATCCTTTTATTGTGAAAATTCTTGCCCATTTAATATAGAGCGAATTATGCGAAAAGCGTCGAGCTTGGCATACTCGCTTTTGTGGGCATCGAACTTTTTTTCTTTCTTAAAGTAGCCCTAAACTTGCCTAATTTTCCTTTTGTAGCCTCTAATCAGAAATTAATTACATAAATTTACATAAATCGTCCCTGTGGCTCTAAACAATTACACCGTTCATCCTTTAAATTTCCTTTGATGGATTTCACTTACTGCCTCTCCCTCTCTCTCTCTCTAGGACCACCACACCGACACCATAGCCACCTCCACCGCCTTGCCATGCCACCATCATCAAAAAGATGCAACTTTGAGCTTAAAAGGAGCTTGTATGAGCTGTGAAAAAGCTTTGAAAATTAGCTAAAAGGGAAGGAAATAAGCAAAAAGATGCAAATTTAAGACATACTTTGATGTAAAATGGTGAAATATGAACTTCCAAATAAGCTAAAAGGGAAGGAAATAAGCAAAGAAAATGAGAGAATAAGCTAATAAGAAACTCTTATTCTTTTCTTTGAACAGTGGAATAAACGACCAGCTAGGGCTTTATTAGCTTAAATTTAAGCTAACAAATCACTTCCAAATTCAAAAATAAGCCTAGAAAGTTTAAATAAGCACTAGTGAGTTCTAAAAAGCTAAATGGGCGATGTGGACCCTCTAAACTTATAAATAAAATTGTAAAGAGTGGAGTATAAAACATTTGGGACTTGAAGATGGGCACAAAGTGGGTACTTTCAAGGTTATGATTAAGTTCTAAAACTAATACCTAAGCATGTTATAAGCTAACACAGACAATATTGATGCAAAAAGGAGATTGTAAAATGAGTTGTAGCTAAGATTGAGCTTATGATAGGCTAAAAAGAGGTCTGACGAGGGTCCATGGCGGTTGTGAGAACATAAAGGGGTGCAGAGGGTACTTTTAAGGAAAGATTAAGCTACCACATGAACTTAAAATCCTAAAATAAGCTAAGACACATACATATCATACTCACGGCTACTTGCATAAACAAAATTAAATCCTAATCTTAATTATATTTGTTCTAAAATGGGATTAAAAATTCTTGTGGGGCAAAAAGGGGGACTGTACATCATGAGTCATTGATGTGAAATCTCCCACTCAAGGATGTCAACAAATCAATATACAATATTTGTAGTCATTTGTTCTCATTTTGATTTTAAAAGCTAAAAATCCATAAAAATCTAGTGTCACCTGCTTATTAATCTGCTTATTCTAGTACTATATAGTCGGTCATTTTAGCTTCATTAGATCTCATATAAGCTTAATTAGTTTTATTGCATCACTAGTTTGGTTAAATTCACTCAAAAGCGATTGCATATTAAGGAGTGTTTGGATTTAGTTGGTTATCGTGTTCAAATTTGTTTTAGACTTTGCATTTAGTTTCTTGACTCATATTAGGTTCTAATAGCATAAAATTAAGTGTTCTTTTGATAAAAGTCAAAATCACTTTTATTCTCTAATTTCTTCATATAAGCGAGTTAGAAATAGTTGCATAAATAGTTCATATAGCTTAAGTTACTCATATCTTAGCTTATAACATCATTCTCGATAATCTAGGATCATTCAAAGTTCATTTTAGTCAAACCTTTCAAAAAGCGAAAAACTCAAAATATCACACATTTTCCAAGCGGGTTTTAGTTTTGATTTTCATTTACTCTATTTTGATCCATTTCATCGAGATTTTGGGAAATAAATCTTTGGTTGCTAATCTCATAAGCCCATATTTTTCCAAATTTTTTGAGAGCTTTTAACGACTTTTGATAAACTTGTAATATCTTTGTTTGGATTAGTTATGCCTGCATGAATTAGTTCCATCTGTCCATATTCATAAGCCCTTAGCTTCCCATTTACTTGAGCTTATTGTTTAATATTTTTTTTTCTCTGAGTAGCTTGTACTACTGGCTTGAGATATTTGAGCTTGTGTTGGACTTTCTAGCTTGTTTACTCAGGTTAATTTGGTCTTCTAATTTGCCTTGTAGACTGTTTTGTGTGACTTATATGCAGTTGGTGATTTGATTGTTTAAGCTTGTTTAGCTTTTTGTTAGCTTGTTTTCCTGTTTTTTTGAGCTTGTGAGGTCCCATTTGAGTTAGTGCAAGCTTGTGTGCCCCTGAGATCGACTTATTAGATCTCATCATAGCTTATCGGTGTGCATCCTTTCTCTTTGTTTCAATTTTGTTCCTTTGTTGGTTTATAGTAGCTTATTCGGGGCTTGTTTAAGCTTTCCATCAAAAAGTTTTCATAAAAGTTGCTTAATTGTGGTTAATTAGTTTTGCAAAAGAGGGAAAAAAAAAGAAATCTTCGTGTAAATTATTAGTCTTGCGAGGACCTTTTATGTAATTGACACAAGGATGAGCAGTGTAATTGTTTAGCGCCACGAGGACGATTTATGTAAATTTATGTAATTAATTTCTGATAAGAGGCTACAAAAGGAAAATTAGGCAAGTTTAGGGCTACTTTAGAAAGAAAAAAAAAAAGTTCGATGCCCACAAAAGGAAAGGTGGCAAGTTCGATGCCTTTTCAGACAATTTGCCCTTTAATATAGTAACCGGTAACGATTTGAGATGGTCTATTTTACGGGTGTTCATGGGTCGGGTAATATCCGAATAAACCGAAAATCGAAACCGAACCGAATTTGTCAAAACCGAACCGAACCGAATTAAATATTCGTTTTCGGTTCGATTATGGGTTTAGCCATCCGAATCGAAAACCGAATTCAAATAATAAAAAAATATTAAAACTCTTTTATACTATATATATATATAACATTTTTTGAGCTTGATTTTTTTTTGCTAAAATATATATAAATAAATGAATAAATAATTAAATTTATGTAATTCGGGTTATTCGGTTCGGTTTTCGGTTCGGTTTAATCAATTTAAGTTCGGTTTGGTTCGGTTCGGTTCTCGGTTATACCCAGAAAAAAAAATTAACCGAACAAACCGAACCGAACAACCCGATAACCGAACCGATGAACACCCCTGGTCTATCTTCCAAAACTAGATAAGAGACGAGATCTGATAAGGCCATTTGAGCGAGTAAAACTCCAAGAAAATTAGAGAGACAAGACTTGAAACTAACTTTCTTGTTCATTCATTCCCCTCTCTTCAATACGGCGAAAGACTCTTAGTCTCTTAAATATTAAAAATCAATGTTTTAAAAATCGCATTTTTAATTGACCCGGTCGAGTCATCGGGCACCGTTCGACCGGTTCAATCGGTTCGACCTTCGGGTCAACCTGGTTTTCCATTTATTATTATTATTATTTCCGACCGGGTCAACCGATTTAACCGCTGGGTCAACCCGGGTCAAGCCGTTTTTTATTAAATATTTTGAAAAAAACAAAACCCGGTCGGGTTTTAAGACCGGGGTTGACCCGGGTCACTCAAAACCCGACGGGTCTAACCAGTTAACCCGGATTTTTTGATTCGTTTTTGTGACTGGGCACCGATTCGACCGGTCAAACCGGTCGAGTCGACCCGAGTTTGAAAACATTGCTAAAAATACAAGAACTTCTAGACTCTAGGAGCAAAACTAACATAATAAACATGAGATTAATGCATGAAGTGGTGGACTGGTGGTCCACTTCTCTTCCTAAATGCATGCAACAGCATATAAACGTGCATTAAAACTAAATAAATGTGAAAATGGTTTTGGTCTTCTATTTGATTTTGTAACACCCTCAAAAATAGTGTAGCGGAAAGCGGTACTAATTTTTAAGATGCTACTCAATTGGTACACAACATAAAGTATAGGGAAACGGAGTTACCTCATCCGTTTAGAAGATATTATATAATTCAAAAGTAATAAGTTTTGCATTTGCTCGAAAGAAAGTTGCAGAAATAAGGCCCGATAAAATAAGGAAAATGATAAAAAAATCGTGAACTTGTGACTTGTTGTCGTTGTGTGTAATCACTATTTTTTTTCGTTTGTAACACAAACCTTTTGAATTTTGTCGTTGTATGTGGCCAGGTTAGGTGAATTTGTGTTATGTATGTACCAGGTCGAAGGCTTAGCGTTACATCGTTAGTCCTTATTTACTAACGGTCGTTAGTAAATAACTTAAAATTTCGTTCTCTTACGTTTTATTCGTTTTCATCCGTTATTATCGTTTTAATCCGTTTTATACTTTTCGTCCGTTTATACATTTTGGTCCAATGCTTTCATCCGTTTTTACATTTTCGTTTGTTTACTTACGTTTCGTACGTTTAGTCAGATTATTACACGTTTTCGTCCGTTTTATACTTTTCGTCCGTTTTATACATTTGGTCCAATGCTTTCATCCGTTTTTACATTTCGTTTGTTTACTTACGTTTCTTACGTTTAGTCCGTTATTATACGTTTTCGTCCGTTTTATCGTTTAAATCTGTTTTCTTACGTTTTCATCCGTTTTATGCGTTTTGTCCCTTTTTACGTTTTCATTCGTATTTATCGTTTTCATCCGTTTTCAGCTGTTTTTATACATTTTAAATACATTTTTTAAAGTTTTAATACATTTTCTAACATTTTCATCTTTTTATACGCTTTCGTTGGTTTCTTACTTTTCGTTCATTTCTTACTTTTGGACGAAAATGTATAAAACTTAAAATCGGACAAAGCGTATAAAATGGATGAAGGTGTAAAAAGCAGATGAAAAAAAACGCAACGTATAAAATAGATAAAAGCAGAGCGAAACATATAAAAAGCGAGCAACGTTAGAAAATCGACGAAGACATTTAAAAGCGGCGGCGTATAAAACGGACGAAAAAATATAAAGCGGATGAAAACGATTGGCGTGTAAAAGCGGATGAAAGCGGATAAAACGGATGAAAACTTATAAAATGGACTAAAAGCGTACAAAGCGAATGAAAGCGTATAAGCGGACGAAACGTGAAAGCGGGCGAGAATGTAAGAAAAGCAGGCGAAAACATAAAAAGCGGGAAAAACAGCGGACGAAAAGTATAAAAGCGGACAAAAGCATTATAATAGCGGATGAAAGCGAATAAAAGCGTAAGAGAGCGAAATTTTAAGTTGTTACTAACGGCCGTTAATATAAAGGACTAACGATGTAGCGCTAAGCGACTTGGTACATATAATAACACAAATTCACTAGCGGCTACATCTGATGACAAAATTTCAAAAGGTTTGTGTTCTGATGAAAAAAATAGTTGGCTACCGTGATGACGACAGTGTCGAGTTCGATCGTTTTTGTCATTTTCCCATAAAATAACTCAAACTATCCCAAACGTACGAGTCAACTTGATCCTTTAACCATACCATTTGCCAGGTGCCTCCAAAAGTAAATCACTAAAACATCCATGATCAAATACCTGATAAAACATGCTAAAAAGTAAGCAGAAAACTGGTGAGTTCATAGGTTTAATTATAAAGCAATGTGTTGGACCTTATTTAGATCATCCAGGCACTACACGCATATAGTGTTATTCACAAATAGAGTTTATTATGCCAGCACTAAGTTTCATGCAACCAAAGTTACGACAGTGTGCATGCTCTAGAAGCATGTTGAAATATAAAGGCTTGATAAGTGTTTATTCCGATACACTTGGATTCCAACATGTTATACCCCCGTGGGGTTGGCTTGACCAACACGGGTGGGGAGTCACCCCCGAAAAATCTATCTATAGCATTCGTGCTTCCCGCAGAAACTAATGATTCATGAGTTGGGCAAAGAGGGGTACAAAGACGTAGACTAATTCCTACGTAATATTTTTTATAAAAGCATAAGTTCAGTTTAAGTCCATGAAGTGTTTTGCATGTTTCTCACCCCAAAGTTTTGTAAACAAGTAATGAAAGTAAAAGTGGAGCTATAAACTCACTTTGGCAATGAAGAATCAAAGTATCACAAGTATCAAATGGTAACAAGGCACAACCTAATGATTATATAGTTTATTTTAGAATTTGTCTCGTAAAATGATATAAAGTATATGAGATTTTAAAGATAAAATATTTTTGTTTTCGTGGAATACTCGTATCAATGTTTTTTTTTTTGTGCAAAGGTGAATCAATTATATTAATCTCTAAAACCACAAATTACAAGATAATATTCCTCAAACTGAAATGAGACATGCCTCATTCAAAAGGAAATACAAATCAACAATACTATCATACTACATTCTTTCAATATCAACTATTTGAAACTATCAAGCAGTGAAACATCTTGCAACTTTTCCATAATACTTTCTTTGATAATTCCATGGATCGACTACATCCATACCGACTTCTCACTTTGATTCACCTTATAGCACAAACCATCTAGCTACATTTCCACATCATCTCCCATCAAAGCCATTCAACCATACTTGTGATAGCTAAGATAGAGACGGATGTGTGGCCTCACTAGGAACCATAACCCATCCATGTTGGGGCTCTTCGATTCGACCTACATTTCCTTCCGATGAAGGCTTCGGTGAATGAAACACACACCCACCATGATGACAACCCTTACCTCTGTGGTGAATGCATTGAAAGGACCAAGAAGGTTCATCTTGCACACCTCTATTCCTCTCATCATGCATCACCCGCCCAAACCACTTACCACACGATATCTAACCGCTTCATTATGGTACATCTCCCAATTTAGACCTCCTTCTTTCCCTGGTGACCAAATTCCTCCCAGTCAATCATGCATTTAAGGTTACTAACAAGGTACAGTCATATCAGGGAAACTCCAAGGTACAAGGTATTAGCATATTGTAGTGGCTCGCATATGAAAATCAAATCCTGAATAGCTCTTAAGACAAGTCAATCACTTATACCAAGCACCCTTATAATAGTCAAAACAGCAAAACTGAACATCCTTTACAGATACTCAACTTACCACTGATAGAAACTAAGAACGTGATGAAGATAGTTTCTTGATCGTTTATGAGCCTTAGGGTTTAACAATAACAATGACAATACGCATCGGATAAATTAAAACATAATTGTTATTGACACAAGGTTTTCATTCACTAACACTAACTAATCTTAGACGTTTATAGGAACACGTCTACTAACTAAACTAATAACCTAGGCGTTTACAAGACTATACGCCTAGGACACACACACACCTTTTTAGTCGACTACATCTTGGAAGACTTAATTATAAAACCTACACCTATGTCCTCTTTATATACTAGAGGATAAGGACTAATAAATAAAACTTCTTTTGCAATCAAGTCCTTCCATCTTTTGTAGGTTTCCTTCTTGTCATATTAAGTCCTCTTGTTTCATTCTTTTGTCTTATCAACTCAAGCGTATAATTACAACAATCTTCCCTAGTTGATAATGACAAAACCATTCTTGAACGAAATTCCCTGAGGCAGTAGAAATTGAGATCGGGATCTCACCATGAATGAAACAAGTATGTCTTCCTTTGTCTTCCCACTTAATCCATGTCATGCCACTCAAACATCTCTTCCCTTTTGTTATTATCCAAATAGGGAGCGATGCAAATAATGATCTTGACCACCACGAACCAATATCATACTTCCAATCTAAGACTTCCAATGTTTAAAATCGCCCACCATTCGCACCATAAGAAAATGGATTCAAAGCGGTAGAAACTCCAACTAGCAATAGTAATAATGATCAACAGTAGTAAAAATCAAACACTTTCCCTTGAGTGATACATGTAGATGGTTAAACATTTAACAATAAGCTTCCCCTAAAACCCATATGTTAACCATCTTCTTGATTCTTCAAATCGGTAAGCTCCTTGTAATGATCACTTGTGAAGAAAACCAAATATAACGAATTTGATGAAGTAAAATAACCCAAACTTGTATCTTATGTCTTGTTTATCCACGTGACGTTGAACTTATACCGCTAACAAAAAATATAAGTAGATCGCAACCTCTTGACAAAATCCTCATCTTCAACTAGTTTGAGCATACCTTTAGCAATAACATTGATGTTCTTTATTATTCCGCTGCGTATGTATATGTTATTGTTATCCCTAGCTGAGCTTATAAACGATCTTATCAATTGGTGAATTGGCCGGTTGAAGTACCTTCGCATAATTAACTGGTACAAAAGCACTAAACGGAATACAACCTCGTACCAAATAAGATAGGGGGTCGGTAATATAATTTTTTATGTTACGCTTACAAGTTTTATCCATACTGTTGATCAATCATGGGTCGGTGCCCTAATATAATTTGTGAGACCCATCTATTTGTCATGTATTCACTCACATGGCTTGATATTAAACTCTTTTCATTAATTTCTTGTGCTCCATCCATAACGAGAGTAATTGGTGTAAGGGTTTCATTATTATGGGTTGATTATCTTGATGGGAGAATGTTTGACGTACATAGAAATTCTTGATCCCATACGAGAGATGGATGCTGGTTACATGCTCATTAGTACTGCTCCTTTTTTTTCTTTGCTGCTATCTTTGTGATTAGTACTGCTGGCCGTTTCAAGTTTAATACTGCTACAAGGTTTCTAAAGAGTACTTCAAGTGATCAGAAGGGTAGCAAGTATAAGGAGAAATCATCGAGTGTTGTGATGATAGATTTGTACTGCTCTCGTTATGATTCTACTGATATCTTTTCATATCTACTGCTGAAGACGTGAGTCATGGTTGATCGCTGCTGCCGTTTTTTAAAGGTTAAAAGGTTGAAGATTGTTTGGTGCACCCGTTTAGCAAGAGCTTGAGACCAGGAACATAAGGACCAGATTGAAGATGATATTCTATACTTGGCGACAAAGGTAACTCAAATTGATTGATTTGCATTTGGATATTATCATGGACGATGCTCATGATTGGTAAGGGCTGTGGCAAGATTGGCTTACTAACAAGGAGTATGATAAGGAATTTCCTACTGCTCGTTCATGGAAGGATCTAAATTGGTGACGTTTTATCATGAGTAGCAGCTTTTTCATTGATATATATTATGTCACATGGGTCATTGGATGTATTGGGTTTTGTATGTGATTGAAGATGTATGTATGGGAAAATAATGAATGGTCTTGAACGTTAATATCTTATTCGTGTTTCGTGAATGGTGAGACTAATGCTTGGATATATGGGCTGCAAGCCTGCAAGTGGAATTTAACATGGAGATTGGATGTTGATCACGTGATATAAATTTTCATGTGAATTGATTTAGACGTCACAAAAGTACGAGCCAAGGATGTGTCTTCTCAAGTTCTCATACAAGTGCATCACGTGGGTCATTATATTATAATTGGTTAGGGGTGTCAATGGTTTTGAGCCATACTTTATCATACCTCACAACCAACCAATAATTTTATTAAACTTAATCTCATACCTCACAATATCTACATAGCTTTTTTAGTGCGATGATGGTCGTTCAATACCTCATTTAATTTTATTTTATTTTTTTAAATTCATAATTAAATCAAACAATTAAATAAAACATAATATTTCATTAATAATAAAAAAAAATTACATAATACTTAAAAAATTACATAATACTAAAAAGTGCGCATCTAAATATCCGTGGCCATCCATATTGCTCCGCGTACTCGCGTTTTTGCAATCGTGATCTCGCATTCTCGGATCATTTATGTGATCGTGAGGTTGGTTATAGAACCTCGTCTGCCAGATGATAAGCCTTTTCTTCAATATTACGGTTTGGGCGACAACAATTTTCGCCAAGCCATCCTTCTGCGGACCTTTGCTCATTATCGATTCCAATATTTGTGTTTTCCTTATCGCGTGGTTGTCGAGCTCTCGGCAATACTTTCATTTGTCGAGTCAAGCTCTCGGCCTTGCGCCTTTTCTTTTCCGTGTAGGAGTTATGTCGTCATTCAAGTCAGAATACGGTCTGAACATTCTCATTGCTACCCGTCTCACGGTAGCTAGATGACGACGATTTTCTTCGTTTTTCGGACTAGCCAAGCTTCGACCAGCACATAGTTGTTCCAACCATTTGTCTTCACCTTAGCAACCTCCCATGCTTGATATGAGTAAAATCTTTGCCTTTTGTTTCTTTTGATAATCGGCCAGGCATTTTCATGGCGTCAAGATCGCTACACTGACTTTCACGAAGGCGTTTCTCTGATTAATACAATTATGAGAAAGATGAGATGAATGTGATTTGAATTTATATGGGATTTTTTTTTTTTTTTTTTTGTCAACAAATAGCGGCTATTCTTTTAAAAATGGAGACACGCTCCTCCTTCATGCCGCTTCGGCAAAGATTGCCGTGAACCATGCCGTGCCGAACAATGCCGCATGGGTGGCAATGGTATGCCTCTCGATGCCACATGATGCCTCACCCATACCGAATGTGTTGCCACCCCCTTAATGGAGAAGCAACAAATATTTGTGATTGGTTTTTGCATACTGTATATCATAAATTTATGAAGGTTAATATACTCTACGTGGGGCTATTGCTTATATTATTCGATATCGGACGACGAAGGATTTTTGGTTCTCATATATTTTTGGATTTGAGGGGAAGTCGAGTGTGATAATTGTTAGGGTTTTTGGGCGACACACACAGAGGTTATTGTTCACACACAAAGGAGTTTGATTATTTATTCTTAAAAGTTTTAAAAAGCTCGTTTTTTGTTTTTATTGAAGAATTGATTGCGAAGAGGATTATTTATCACTTATTTGAAGGTGAAGTGGAATTACTTAGATCGTGTTCTTATTATATTTTTAAGCAGTGAATCGTTTAAAAATAACTTATTCATGCTTAAAGGATGTTGACGAAGACTTGCAAAATCTAGTTTTCATAGGTTAAGGGGTGGATGGATGAAGACCTAGTTAACTATCACTTAAAGGAGGTACATTGTAGTACTCAGTGTCTCATTGAAGATGAGGATTTTGTCAAATTCCAATGAAGATGCTGATTTCACTAATTTGGATGATACTTATGTGGAAACTCTGACTAAGAAGAAACCCTAAAACCTAAAAATGTCGACTGATGATGTTCCACCACCTTCCATCACCTCAATAAGGATACCTGTAATTAAGAAGGGAGAATACGACCTATGGAGCATGAAGATGAGGCGGTACATTGCAATTACGGACCAACCACATGGAATATAATTGTCGATGGTAATGAAAAGTTCGAACCTATTGATGTTCTGGACAACCCAAGCACCTAAAGCGGTCTTACCGGCGGCAACAATAAGGAATCAAGAGAAGCGCTCAACATTCTCATGCGCCATTCAGATGGTCATCTTCTCAAGTTCCATGATGCTAAAGATGCAAAGAAACTACGTTGCTCTCGAAACAAGGTTTGGAGGTAATGATGCTTCAAAAGATGCACAATCATTGAGCGGCGGTTTGAAACATTCCTTTGTTGGAGAAAGAAAACCTTGATCTGCTTATAATGATTTCAAAACCTTCCGACATGTTGGATCTATACAAAGCGAATTTTCGAGTTGAAGATCTTAATCTCAAGTTCTTAAGGAATCGCCATCGACATGGTATGTGATAGCTACAATGATCGGAGGACAACTGGTTTGGATGTTATGGACTTTGATGACCTCTACAATCATCCGAAGGTGTATGAGCATGAGATGAATGGCGAACCGGTTCCAAATCTCACAGTGTGCCTTTTTATCATCCGAAAGAGGCGATGCTTCCACAAAATCTTGCTTCTCTACTCAATCTTGTTGCTCAAAGTATTGTTTCTATTCTACCCCCAACGCTTTCGTAAGCCCACCAACCATCCGCTCGGATGAAGTTGTATGCTCCTTCTTTGCACAACAAGCTTCTATACATCGCTTATGAAGAAGATCTCTCGCAGTTGAGAGGATGCTCTTAAAGAAATTGATGTCGGTGGCAAGTTGCTATGATCACTACAAGGATAAAGAAGTTTATGAAGAAGGCGGGAAGAGGCATTGACTTCAAGCCAAAGCAGGGAATCACTTTTGACAAATCCAAGATTGAATGCTTCAATTGTCAAAAGACTAGACATTTACAAGTGGAATGCGGGTTTGCTAAATATCAAGCAAACACGATGGTGAGAAACCAAAGCTAGAGTTGAAAGAAATTCCTATATGAAACAAAAGCTTTGGTTGCTCAAGAGAATTATCGAGGTTGGTTGAGTCTTGAGTTTGATGATGAACGATGAAGCTCTTGTATGGTAGGCTGTGGAGGATTCTATGGAAGAATTTGGTGGAGCCACGACTTTCGATGAGGAACACGGACATCTTGCTATGGAGTCTAAAGATGGTTTTGGAAGCTTTGGTGGAGCATGGAGAGTGAAGATGATCATATTCTACTTGCTATGATGGCTACCTCAACAAGCTCATCCCCTATCTACGAGGTATGCTCAGTTGTCATGACTTTTATCAAAAGTCCTTAAAAGTTATGTGATTGAAAGAGATAATTGTATAAAATTGTTGGGATATGAAAGTAGTGAAGAATGTTAAAATCTTGAAGAATTGACAAAGTCTTGGAAAAATCAAAGTCTTGCTAAAGAGAAAGTCAAAATCTTGTTAAGTCGAAGTCAAAATCTTGCAAAGCTAAAGAACTATTATATTCGTTTATGGAAAGCTTTGTTTATTCTATGTTTAGATTACTAGTCGTAAAAGGACCCCTAGATTGGCATTAGAAGTACGAGCTTTAGAGAAGAGTTTTAGTATTCATAAAGTACGATTATTATTAGTATTTTAGAGTTGTTGAAGAGTGCATAACAAGCGATTTAGAGTTATTAATAAAAGTTAAAGTTATATTCTTCTTAGATTTGTTAAGTAAATTCGCGTGCTTAATAAAGATTACTCGATGTTTCATTATTAATAACTTAGGATTTATCCGAAGTTATTAAACCTTAACAAACTATTTAAGTTAGTTTGGTTAGAGTACATCGATCCAACAAGTGGTATCGAGCTTGTGGAAACTCGACTAAGAAGAAACCCTAAAACCTAAAGATGTCGTGATCTTTGTTCCACCTTCCATCGCCTCAATGAGGATACATCATTAAGAAGGAGAATCGACCTATGGAGCATGAAGATGAGGCGGTACATTGCAATTCTGAGACCAACCAACATGGAATATAATTGTCAATGGTAATGAAAGTTCGAGAACCTATTGATGTTCTGGACAACCCAAGCACCTAAGGCGGTCTTACAGTGACAACATTAAGGAATCAAGAGAAGGCACTCAACATTCTCTTGTTGCCATTCAGATGGTCATCTTCTCAAGTTCCATGATGCTAAAGATGCAAAGCAACTCGGTGCTCTCAAAACAAGGTTTGTAGGTAATGATGCTTCAAAAGATGCAAATCTGTTGAAGTAGCGGTTTGAAACATTCACTTTGTTGGAGAAAGAAAACCTTGATCTTGCTTATGATGATTTCAAAACCTTCTCGACATCTTTGGAGCTATACAAAGCGAAGTTTCGATTGAAGATGCTAATCTCAAGTTCTTAAAGTCGCCATCGACATGGCATGTGATAGCTACAATGATCGGAGAATGACTGGTTTGGATGTTATGGACTTTGATGACCTCTACAATCATCGAAGGTGTATGAGCATGAGATGAATGGCCAAACCGGTTTAAAATCTCACGGTGTTGCCTTTTTATCATTTGAAAGAGGCGATTACTTCCACCAAAAATCTTGCTTCTCTACTCAAATCTTGTTGCTCAATCTTGTTTCCTATTCTACCCCAACGCTCGTAAGCCCGCAACCATCCACTCGGATGAAGTTGTATGCTCCTTCTTTGCACAACAAGCTTCTCACATCACTTATGAAGAAGATCTCTCACAGTTGAAGAGGATGCTCTTAAAGAAATTGATGTCGGTGGCAAGTTGCTATGATCCTTTGCAAGGATAAAGAAGTTTATGAAGAAGACATGAAGAGGCATTGACTTCAAGCCAAAGCAGGGAATCACTTTTGACAAATCCAAGATTTAATGCTTCAATTCTCGAAAAGGCGGACATTTGCAAGGGAATGCGGGTTTGCTAAATATCAAGCAAACATGATGATTGAGAAACCAAAGCTAGAGTTGAAAGAAATTCCTATAACGAAATAGAAGCTTTGGTTGCTCAAGAGAATTTATCGAGGTTGACTTGAGTCTTTGAGTTTGATGATGAACCGGTAACCCTCTTGTATGGTAGTGTGGAGGATTCTATGGAAGAATTTGGTGGAGCACAACTTTCGATGAGGAACTTGGACATCTTTGCTATGGAGTCTAAAGATGGTTTGGAAGCTTTGGTGGAGCATGGAGAGTGAAGATGATCTTGTTCTACTTGCTATGATGGCTACTTCAACAAGCTCATCCCCTATCTACGAGGTATGCTCAGTGTCATGACTTTTATCAAAAGTCCTTAAAAGTTATGTGATTGAAAGAGATAATTGTATAAAATAGTTGGGATATGAAAGTGATGAAGAATGTTAAAATCTTGAAGAATTGACAAAATCTTGGAAAAATCAAAATCTTGCTAAAGAAAGTCAAAATCTTTGTCAAGTCAAATCTTGCAAAGCTAAAGAACTATTATATTAGTTTATGGAAAGCTTTGTTTATTCTATGTTTAGATTACTTGTCGTACAAGGATACAAATTGTAAACCGACTAGGGTTATCCTTGAGCCTATAAAGGACCCTAGATTGGCATTAGAGTACAAGCTTTAGAGAAGAGTTTTAGTATTCATAAAGTACGATTATTATTAGTGTTTTAGAGTCGTTGAAGAGTGCATAACAATGATTTAGAGTTATTAATAAAGTTAAAGTTATATTCTTCTTAGATTTGTTAAGTAAATTCGCGTGCTTAATAAAGATTACTCAATGTTTCATTGTTAATAACTTAGGATTTATCCGAGTTATTAAACCCTAACAAGCTATTTAAGTTAGTTTGGTTAGAGTACATCGATCCAACAAGTGGTATCGAGCTTGTGTGGAAACTCGACTAAGAAGAAACCCTAAAACCTAAAGATGTCGATCTTTGTTCCACCACCTTCCATCACCTCAATGAGGATACTGTCATTAAGAAGGAGAATCGACCTATGGAGCATGAAGATGAGGCGGTACATTGCAATTCTGGACCAACCAGCATGGAATATAATTGTCAATGGTAATGAAGAAGTTCGAGAACCTATTGATGTTCTGGACAACCCAAAGCACCTAAAGCGATCTTACCGGCAACAATATTAAGGAATCAAGAGAAGGCGCTCAACATTCTCTTGTTGCCATTCGAGATGGTCATCTTCTCAAGTTCCATGATACTAAAGATGCAAAGCAACTGGGATGCTCTCAAAACAAGGTTTGGAGGTAATGATGCTTCTAAAGATGCCTGCAATCATTAAGCGGCGGTTTGAAACATTCTTTGTTGGAGAAAGAAAACCTTGATCTTGCTATATGATTTCAAAACCTTCTCGGCATGTTGGAGCTATACAAAGCGAAGTTTCGATTGAAGATGCTAATCTCAAGTTCTTAAGAGTCGCCATCGACATGGCATGTGATAGCTACTGGTGATCGAGGACAACTGGTTTGGATGTTATGGACTTTGATGACCTCTACAATCATCCGAAGGTGTATGAGCATGAGATGAATGGCCAAACCAGGTTCAAATCTCACGGTATTACCTTTTTATCATACGAAAAGAGGCGGTACTTCCACCAAAATCTCGCTTCTCTACTCAAATCTTGTTGCTCAAAATCTTGTTTCCTATTCTACCCCCAACCGCTCAATAAACCCACCAACCATCCACTCGGATGAAGTTGTATGCTCCTTCTTTGCACAACAAGCTTCACCATCACTTATGAAGAAGATCTCTCACAGTTGAAGAGGATGCTCTTAAAGAAATTGATATCGGTGGCAAGTTGCTATGATCAACGCAAGGATAAAGAAGTTTATGAAGAAGGCGGGAAGAGGCATTGACTTCAAGCCAAAGCAGGAATCACTTTTGACAAATCCAAGATTGAATGCTTCAATTGTCAAAAGATCGGACATTTGCAAGGGAATGCGGGTTTGCTAAATATTAAGCAAACATGATGGTGAGAAACCAAAGCTAGAGTTGAAAGAAATTCCTATAATGAAACAAAAGCTTTGGTTGCTCAAGAGAATTATCGAGGTTGACTTGAGTGTTGAGTTTGATGATGAACCGGTAACCTCTTGTATGGTAGCTATGGAGGATTCTATGGAAGAATTTGGTGGAGCACGACTTTCGATGAGGAACACAGGACATCTTTGCTATGGAGTCTAAAGATGGTTTTGGAAGCTTTGGTGGAGCATGGAGTGAAGATGATCTGTTCTACTTGCTATGATGGCTACTTCAACAAGCTCATCCCCTATCTCAAGTATGCTCAAACTGTCATGACTTTTATCAAAAGTCCTTAAAAGTTATGTGATTGAAAGATATAATTGTATAAAATTGTTGGGATATGAAAGTCTTTGAAGAATGTCAAAATCTTGAAGAATAGACAAAATCTTGGAAAAATCAAAGTACGACTAAAGAGAAAGTCAAAATCTTCTTTGTCGAAGTCAAAATCGCAAAGCTAAAGAACTATTATATTCGTTTATGGAAAGCTTTGTTTATTCTATGTTTAGATTACTTGTCGTACAAGGATACAAATTGTAAACCGACTAGGGTTATCCTTGAGCCTATAAAAGGACCCCTAGATTGGCATTAGAAATACGAGCTTTAGAGAAGAGTTTTAGTATTCATAAAGTACGATTATTATTAGTGTTTTAGAGTCGTTGAAGAGTCTGCATAACAAGCAGATTTAGAGTTATTAATAAAAGTTAAAGTTATATTCTTCTTAGATTTGTTAAGTAAATTCCGCGTACTTAATAAAGATTACTCAATGTTTCATTGTTAATAACTTAGGATTTATCCGAAGTTATTAAACCCTAACAAGCTATTTAAGTTAGTTTGGTTAGAGTACATCGATCCAACAAGTGGTATCTGAGCTTGTGTGATAACTCTGACTAAGAAGAAACCCTAAAACCTAAAGATGTCGACTGATGTTGTTCCACCACCTTCCTTCACCTCAATGAGGATACATCATTAAGAAGGAGAATCGACCTATGGAGAATGAAGATGAGGCGTTACATTGCAATTCTGGACCAACCTTTGTGGAATATAATTGTCAATGGTAATGAAGAAGTTCGAACCTATTGATGTTCTGGACAACCCAAGCACCTAAGGCGGTCTTACCGGCAACAACATTAAGGAATCAAGAGAAGGCACTCAACATTCTCTTGTTGCCATTCAGATGGTCATCTTCTCAAGTTTCATGATGCTAAAGATGCAAAGCAACTACGGGTCGCTCTCAAAACAAGGTTTGGAGGTAATGATGCTTCAAAAGATGCATGAAATCTGTTGAAGCGGCGGTTTGAAACATTCCTTGTTGGAGAAAAGAAAACCTTGATCGCTTATGATGATTTCAAAACCTTCTCGACATCTTTGGAGCTATACAAAGCGAAGTTTCGATTGAAGATGCTAATCTCAAGTTCTTATGAGTCGCCATCGACATGGCATGTGATAGCTACAATGATCGAGGACAACTGGTTTGGATGTTATGGACTTTGATGACCTCTACAATCATCGAAGGTGTATGAGCATGAGATGAATGGCCAAACCAGTTCCAAATCTCACGGTGTTGCCTTTTTATCATCGAAAAAGGCGATTTCCACCAAAATCTTGCTTCTCTACTCAATCTTGTTGCTCAAAATCTTGTTTCCTATTCTACCCCAACGCTTCAACAAGCCCGCCAACCATCCACTCGGATGAGTTGTATGCTCCTTCTTTGCACAACAAGCCTCACATCACTTATGAAGAAGATCTCTCGCAGTTGAGAGGATGCTCTTAAAGAAATTGATATCGGTGGCAAGTTGCTATGATCCTTGCAAGGATAAAAAGTTTATGAAGAAGGCAGGAAGAGGCATTGACTTCAAGCCAAAGCAGGGAATCACTTTTGACAAATCCAAGATTGAATGCTTCAATTGTCAAAAATGGACATTTGCAGAGGAATGCGGAGTTTGCTAAATATCAAGCAAACATGATGGTGAGAAACCAAAGCTAGAGTTGAAAGAAATTCCTATAATGAAACAAAAGCTTTGGTTGCTCAGAAATTATCGAGGTTGACCGAGTCTTGAGTTTGATGATGAACCGATAACCCTCTTGTATGGTAGGCTGTGGAGGATTCTATGGAAGAATTTGATTGAGCACGACTTTCGATGAGGAACACGGACATCTTTGCTATGGAGTCTAAAGATGGTTTGGAGCTTTGGTGGAGCATGGAGAGTGAAGATGATCTGTTCTACTTGCTATGATGGCTACTTCAACAAGCTCATCCCTATCTTTGAGGTATGCTCAACTGTCATGACTTTTATCAAAAGTCCTTAAAAGTTATGTGATTGAAAGAGATAATTGTATAAAATTGTTGGGATATGAAAGTCTTTGAAGAATGTCAAAATCTTGAAGAATTGACAAAATCTTGGAAAAATCAAAATCTTGCTAAAGAGAAAGTCAAAATCTTTTTATCAAGTCAAAATCTTTGCAAAGCTAAAGAACTATTATATTCGTTTATGGAAAGCTTTGTTTATTTTATGTTTAGATTACTTGTCGTACAAGGATACAAATTGTAAACCGACTAGGGTTATCCTTGAGCCTATAAAAGGACCCTAGATTGGCATTAGAAGTACGAGCTTTAGAGAGAGTTATAGTATTCATAAAGTACGATTCTTATTAGTGTTTTAGAGTCGTTGAAGAGTGCATAACAAGCGGTTAGAGTTATTAATAAAAGTTAAAGTTATATTCTTCTTAGATTTGTTAAGTAAATTCGCGTGCTTAATAAAGATTACTCGGTGTTTCATTATTAATAACTTAGGATTTATCCGAAGTTATTAAACCTTAACAAGCTATTTAAGTTAGTTTGGTTAGAGTACATCGATCCAACAGTGGTATCGAGCTTGTGTGGAAACTCGACTAAGAAGAAACCCTAAAACCTAAAGATGTCGGTGATGTTGTTCCACCACCTTCCATCACCTCAATGAGGATACTGTCATTAAGAAGGAGAATCGACCTATGGAGCATGAAGATGAGGCGGTACATTGCAATTCTGGACCAACCAGCATGGAATATAATTGTCAATGGTAATGAAGAATTTCGAGAACCTATTGATGTTCTGGACAACCCAAGCACCTAAAGCGGTCTTACCGGCAACAACATTAAGGAATCAAGAGAAGGCACTCAACATTCTCTTGTTGCCATTCAGATGGTCATCTTCTCAAGTTCCATGATGCTAAAGATGCAAAGCAACTCGGGTCGCTCTCAAAACAAGGTTTGGAGGTAATGATGATTCCAAAAGATGCACGAAATCATTGAAGCGGCGGTTTGAAACATTCATTTGTTGGAGAAAGAAAACCTTGATCTTGCTTATGACATATTTCAAAACCTTCTTAGCATGTTGGAGCTATACAAAGCGAAGTTTCGAGTTGAAGATGCTAATCTCAAGTTCTTATGAGTCGCCATCGACATGGCATGTGATAGCTACAATGATCGGAGGACTGACTGGTTTGGATGTTATGGACTTTGATGACCTCTACAATCATCGAAGGTGTATGAGCATGAGATGAATGGCTAAACTAGTTCCAAATCTCACGGATTGCCTTTTATCATCTCGAAAGAGGCGTTACTTCCACCAAAATCTTGCTTCTCTACTCAAATCTTGTTGCTCAATCTTGTTTCCTATTCTACCCCACCGCCAACAAGCCCACCAACCATCCACTCGGATGAAGTTGTATGCTCCTTCTTTGCACAACAAGCTTCTCACCATCACTTATGAAGAAGATCTCTCACAGTTCAAGAGGATGCTCTTAAAGAAATTGATATCGGTGGCAAGTTGCTATGATCACTACAAGGATAAAGAAGTTTATGAAGAAGGCGGGAAGAGGCATTGACTTCAAGCCAAAGCAGGAATCACTTTTGACAAATCCAAGATTGAATGCTTCAATTGTCAAAAGATGGACATTTTGCAAGGAATGCATGTTTGCTAAATATCAAGCAAACATGATGATCGAGAAACCAAAGCTAGAGTTGAAAGAAATTCCTATAATGAAACAAAAGCTTTGGTTGCTCGAGAAATTATCGAGGTTGACTAGAGTCTTGAGTTTGATGATGAACCGGTAACCTCTTGTATGGTAGTGTGGAGGATTCTATGGAAGAATTTGGTGGAGCCGACTTTCGATGAGGAACACGGACATCTTTGCTATGTAGTCTAAAGATGGTTTCAAGCTTTGGTGGAGCATGGAGAGTGAAGATGATCATATTCTACTTGCTATGATGGCTACTTCAACAAGCTCATCCCTATCTCGAGGTATGCTCAATGTCATGACTTTTATCAAAAGTCCTTAAAAGTTATGTGATTGAAAGAGATAATTGTATAAAATTGTTGGGATATGAAAGTCTTGAAGAATGTCAAATCTTGAAGAATTGACAAAATCTTGGAAAAATCAAAATCTTGCTAAAGAGAAAGTCAAAAATCTTGTTGTCGAAGTCAAAATCTTTAAAGCTAAAGAACTATTATATTCGTTTATGGAAGCTTTGTTTATTCTATGTTTAGATTACTTGTCGTACAAGGATACAAATTGTAAACCGACTAGGGTTATCCTTGAGCCTATAAAAGGACCCCTAGATTGGAATTAGAAGTACGAGCTTTAGAGAAGAGTTTTAGTATTCATAAAGTACGATTCTTATTAGTGTTTTAGAGTCGTTGAAGAGTCTGCATAACAAGCAGATTTAGAGTTATTAATAAAAGTTAAAGTTATATTTTCTTAGATTTGTTAAGTAAATTCGCGACTTAATAAAGATTACTCAAGTGTTTCATTGTTAATAACTTAGGATTTATCGAAGTTATTAAACCTTAACAAGCTATTTAAGTTAGTTTGGTTAGAGTACATCGATCCAACAAGTGGTATCGAGCTTGTGTGAAACTACGACTAAGAAGAAACCCTAAAACCTAAAGATGTCGTGATCTTTGTTCCACCACCTTCCATCACCTCAATGAGGATACCATCATTAAGAAGGAGAATCGACCTATGGAGCATGAAGATGAGGCGTTACATTGCAATTCGGACCAACCACCGTGGAATATAATTGTCAATGGTAATGAAGAAGTTCCGAACCTATTGATGTTCTGGACAACCCAAGCACCTAAAGCGGTCTTACCAAGCAACAACATTAAGGAATCAAGAGAAGGCACTCAACATTCTCTTGTTGCCATTCAAGATGGTCATCTTCTCAAGTTCCATGATGCTAAAGATGCAAAGCAACTCGGGTCGCTCTCAAACAAGGTTTGGAGGTAATGATGCTTCAAAAGATGCACAGAATCTGTGAGCGGCGGTTTGAAACATTCTTTGTTGGAGAAAGAAAACCTTGATCTTGCTTATGATGATTTCAAAACCTTCTCAACATGTTGGAGCTATACAAAGCGAAGTTTCAGTTGAAGATGCTAATCTCAAGTTCCTAAGTGCGCCATCGACATGGCATGTGATAGTTACAATGATCGAGGATGACTGGTTTGGATGTTATGGACTTTGATGACCTCTACAATCATTTGAAGGTGTATGAGCATGAGATGAATGGCGAAACGGTTCCAAATCTCACGGTGTTGCCTTTTATCATCGAAAGAGGCGATACTTCCACCAAAATCTTGCTTCTCCTACTCAAAATCTTGTTGCTCAAAATCTTTTTCCTATTCTACCCCACTGCGCCAAAGCAAGCCCCACCAACCATCCACTTAGATGAAGTTGTATGCTCCTTCTTTGCACAACAAGCTTCTACACATCACTTATGAAGAAGATCTCTTCTGATTGAAGAGGATGCTCTTAAAGAAATTGATATCGGGTGACAAGTTGCTATGATCCTTTGCAAGGATAAAGAAGTTTATGAAGAAGGCAGGAAGAGGCATTGACTTCAAGCCAAAAGAGAATCACTTTGACAAATCCAAGATTGAATGCTTGATTGTCAAAAGGCGGACATTTGCAAGGCAATGCGGGTTTGCTAAATATCAAGCAAACATGATGGAGAAACCAAAGCTAGAGTTGAAAGAAATTCCTATAACGAAACAAAAGCTTTGGTTGCTCAAGAGAATTTATCGAGGTTGATTTGAGTCTTGAGTTTGATGATGAACCGGTAACCTCTTGTATGGTAGTTGTGGAGGATTCTATGGAAGAATTTGGTCGAGCCTGACTTTCGATGAGGAACTGGACATCTTTGCTATGAGTCTAAAGATGGTTTTGGAAGCTTTGATGGAGCATGGAGAGTGAAGATGATCATGTTCTACTTGCTATGATGGCTACTTCAACAAGCTCATCCCCATCTACGAGGTATGCTCAGCATCATGACTTTTATCAAAAGTCCTTAAAAGTTATGTGATTGAAAGAGATAATTGTATAAAAGCTAGGTCTGAGATAGTAGGTTATAAAATAACCTTAGAGTCTATGGAAGCCAAAATTATAACACATGAAAATAATGAAATGGCTTGGGCAGAAAAATATGAACAACATGATTATCAGTTAAAATTAAGTGAATGGAAGTTAAATTGTAAGATTTCTGAAATTGAGAAACTGACTAAGGAGAGAGATGATTTGTTAGCTAAGTTTGATGCCTGGAAAGAATCTAGTCTTTCTCGTGTTTCTTATGTTAAAAAACAGAGAAGGGCTTACAATAGGGCTGGTCTAGGTTTTGGTATGGATTTCGGTGAGTGTAGATGAAAACCCACCCAGTGATAAGGATGACCTTGATTTTGAGGATATAACCACTAGTGATGATGAGCTTATTAACTATGTTGACACATCTAGTAACGAGGAATCATTTAGTGAATCACCTCGGAATATAAGAAAGACAAGGGTTATCATGTTGTCCCACATCCCATCGGGTAGTCATCAACCCATAAGACCCGATGTTTCTCGTTTTGGTGTAGACAACCTAGAATTTAGAAAGAAGCTTATTGGTCAATCTAGTGCGAAACCCAACAAGAAGCAGTTGAGACACATAAGGTAGATGATGCTAAAAGTCAAGCGGTACTTTCACCACAAATCATGCTACACCTCAAAATCTTGCTACACCTTCGGTACCTTTAAGAAAACCTTTTCACAATCATGCTAAACCTTTTGGGATAATTTTGGTCAAAACAATTTTAATCATCCACCTAGAAATCGGGATAGGTTTGGTAATACACATAGAAGAAGAAATTTTGGGATTACAGAACAAAAACTCTGTTTTGTTTGTTTTAGTCCTGATCATTTGATTAAGGACTATGACTTACATTCAGATTACCTAAGTAAGCTCCCTAAGAACAGACATGTCAACCAAAAACCAAGAGAGAATAGACCAGCTTGGAACCATTCAAATAGGGTAACAATGAAACACTGAGTAATCTTTATTAAGTACGCGGAATTTTCTTAACAAATCTAAGAAGAATATAACTTTAACTTTTATTAATAACTTTAAATCTGCTTGTTATTCGGACTCTTCAATAACTCTAAAACACTAATAATAATCGTACTTTATGAATACTAAAACTCTTCTCTAAAACTCGTACTTCTAATGCCAATCTAGGGGTCCTTTTATAGGCTCAAGGATAACCCTAGTCGGTTTACAATTTGTATCCTTGTACGACAAGTAATCTAAACATAGAATAAACAAAGCTTTCCATAAACGAATATAATAGTTCTTTAGCTAAAGACTTTGACTTTGACATCAAGATTTTGACTTTCTCTTTAGCAGTTTTTGACTTTTCCAAGATTTTGTCAATTATTCAATGCTTTAACATTCTTGACAAGACTTTTATATCCCAACAATCCTCCCTAACTTGAATTCTACTTCCTTGACTTCAAGTTCCTTTGTAATTATCTTTAATGACTCCATCTTCAAGGAAAGATTGTATCTTTGTCTTTGAATTGTATCTTTGTAAACTCGTGCTTATATCATTATTATCAAAGTATTTCAGCAAAATTTATTCGTTTTAGCATCCTTGATCGGTAACTACTTTTCAAGAACATTGAAAGATGTCGCATCTTTTCAAACAACATAAGACAGTTTGTACATTAATTTAGTTTTAAGTTTCATTCTATTCTCATCACATCCGGTGTGTAAACTCCTATGAGAGGTGAATCATTGAAAATTTAATGGATTTAATGTCTCTTTACCAAAGCCATTAACTCGGAGTAGCCAAATATTTTGATGTGTAAGATCATGGTACATTGATAACCATATGATTTTTAGCAAATCATCGACTATCAATGATTTGATTTGTCTTTACCAAAATCTGCCACTTTTGGACTATTTAGTTCTTTCATCTATGGTGAACTAATTACCATATAATGGTTTTTCCACAACCTTTACCACAAGCCATTTTCTTGTGGGCTAGCCAACTCTTCACATTCTCGATATGGTGAGTTGATTACCATCCAACTTATTAGCAAGTTGTCAACTATAAAACGGTTTGAGATATCTTTACGAGCCGTTTGCTCATGGATTAGCCAATCCTTTTGTAACCATGGTGGATTGATAACCTATTGGTGTTACCATCTCAAAACCATTTATTTCTTTTAACCTTTGTTTCAAAATATTTGTCACTTAACAAAAGTTTTTTCAAAAATCATTAATCGGTTTAAAGTCGCAGCGGACTTTGAATAAAAATCTTGTTTGATCGTGAGATTTTGAATAAAATCTTGATATATCAAAATTTATTCAATTAAAATTCATACCGCTTATTCATCATCATCACCATAGTAGTCCATCCGATAAGCAGGTTTGATGACCATTAGAGCAATTTCATTGTCTTCAACTTCCATTCCATGCTCTAGCATTCTCCTCATAAGATCTGTAAGAGGATATCTTCTCTCCGCTAACATGTGAATCATTGTCCCATCTTCTAGCTCTAGAACATGTACTCCAGTTCTTCAAAGAATCTCCATAACAATCTCCCTAGCTTCTTGGTTCTTCCAAATCTCGTGGTGCTTTGTTCTTGATTTCCCAAACAGTTGTGAGATCCCAGTAAGACTAAACCAACTCCTTCGATGTATTATGTTCAAAATGATCTCGCACCAAATGATATAAATGAAATAAATCCACCCTATCTATTATGTGCAATAGATCCCATAACATGTTGAATGTTCTGAAACTTTCATCTTCTCTATGAAACATCAGATAACTTCCATCTTTTGACTCTACAACTTCAAAAGTGATTATTGGAGATTTTTTCATCTTTATTTCATCATCATCTTTAGAATACTCAAATTCTACAATCCTTAAGTAATTCTTCAGTTCATCATTAGTATCAAACCTTAATTCAACTTTCTTTAATGGCTGTTGTGGACAAGTTTTGTGGATGCATAATCAACTCTTGGACTATGGGTTCAATTTCAAGAATACTCCTATCAATATTGATAATGAGAGTACAATCTGTATTGTGAAGAATCCTGTTTATCATTCCAATACCAAGCATATTCAGATTAGGCATCACTTCATCAGAGATTGTTATGAGCACATGCTTATTAATGTGGTCGAGGTTCACGAGATGATAATGTGGTGACTTACTCACCAAAGGCTTTGATGTTTCTAGATTCAATCACTTGGTGGTAAGCATTGGCATGATTAACTCTTGACCTATATTTAAGGGAGGACTATTTAGTGTTAGTATAGTCCTATGCATTGTTTAAGGGGAGGATATTCACGTTTTGCTATTGAAAGAGGAGAATGGGAAAGTCTTGTCTATTGATTTTATGAAAGTCTTGCTTTTGGAAGTCTGCACACGTGTCGTATCAAATCTTTGTTCCAACGGTAATATTGAGGGTAACTACTACTAACGGTAACTTTGTTATTAAGAGTGTGATTTTTAAATCTCACCTATAAATAACTACTCTCCAATTTCCTCTCATATTGATAACTTATAATTTTTCCATATCTCTCTCTTTCACCCATATTATTCGCTATCTCACTTCTCGTGAACATATCTCACTTTCTCAAGCTATGAAGGTACAAGTTTCTCCCACCTCATCCCATCATACTACTCCTCCTCCGCATCACCAAAGACGGATGTTCCTATGTTATCATCATCTTCCGGAGGAGATATTGTTCCTATACCACCGAAAGATTAGTGTTAGATAGTTATACTTTGACAAGGCGATGGTCGATTGAAGAAATCTTTTGATAAGCAGTTACTCAGTTAAAGTTGAAGCTTAAGTTTAGAAGATTGAAGAACTTTGTATGGCCATTGGTTACTCATCACAGGTTATGGGTCAAAGTGAAAAGAAGAAGCGAAGGCATTTAGAGAAGACCACCAAAGGCAAAAGGTTAAACAACATTCTTACGTCCAATTGGGGAGGAATCAGAAAAGAAAATTTGAAAGAAGATCTTGAATTTCATGAAGAAAAGAGAATGAACCTCAAGTCTTCAAGAACAAGTCAACATTGAAAGTAACCGAGGAAGAAAAATTAAGGTTCAAAGTCTTGATGATCAAGGTACTTGAAGATCAAAGTATTGCTTTCCAACAAGGAACCTATAGGCGTGGAATTGATTACTCCAAGGGTATTAGATTTTGAAGAGGAAGTGGTCCTTCAGTTGTGTTACATGAAGAAGAAGTCGGTCTTTCAGCAGTTATACCGAAAAGGAAGGCGATACACCTAAACCTATACATACGACAAGTGATGATGAAACCATTCTGAAATTTTGCATGATTTATCAAAGCCAAGGGTGTTAGTATTCCAGAGTGCAAGAAGAACAACCAAGAGTTTCTCAAGCTATTATCGATCCAAAAGATAAAGGTAAGGGCAAGTTGGTAGAGACTAAGAAGAAAAGAAACCTACTTTAGCATGAGATAAGAGTTGCTCAGTGGCTATGAATGAGGAAGCGACTAGAAAGATACAAGTCGAGTTGAATTTGAAGTTGATAGTGAAGAAGCTATGAATGAAGAAGCGACTAGGAAATTACAAGAAGAATTGAATGTTGAAGGCTGTTATACCATCACTCTTCCTATTTCTTCTACCAAGAAGACCAAATCTTGCTAAGGAAAGAAATGCAATGATGGCTTATTTAAAAGGTCGAGGATATATTGGATTGAACAAATTGAATTATGTTAATATGAAAGAAGCGTATGAAGTCATTATGGAGGCTTATAAGAAGAGTGTTAAAGATATCAAAGATTATAAAGAAGATGATATTCAGAAAGAAGATGTTAAGAAAGTAAGCTTAAAGAGAAAAAGAAAATCTGAAGTTGAAGATAAATAGCCATTAAAGAAAGTTGTGGTAAGCTCTGATACCAATTGATAGAAACTAAGAACGTGATGAAGATAGTTTCTTGATCGTTTATGAGCCTTAGGGTTTAACAATAACAATGACAATACGCACGGATAAATTAAAACATAATTGTTATTGACACAAGGTTTTCATTCACTAACACTAACTAATCTTAGGCGTTTATAGAACACGCCTACTAACTAAACTAATAACCTAGGCGTTTACAAGACTATCGCTGGGGACACACACCCCTTTAGTCGACTACATCTTGGAAGACTTAATTATAAAACCTACACCTATGTCCTCTTTATATACTAGAGGAAAAGGATTAATAAATAAAACTTCTTTTGCAAGCAAGTCCTTTCATCTTTTTGTAGGTTTCCTTCTTGTCATATTAAGTCCCTCTTGTTTCATTCTTTTTGTTTTATCAACTCAAACGTATAATTCTCAACAACCACTTTCCTCCTTTTGAATACAATAGACCACAACCTTTCCACCCTTTTAACAGCATGACTATCTTTAACTATTAGGCTCATTAGCTTCATTTTGACAATTTCAATAATTCTATTTGCCACCTCATCTGCACTCTTACTATTATCTTTGAAGATAATAGTAAGAATCCATTATCAATGTCATAAAATTATTTAATACCAATGTAAGGAAATTCAATATTAACATTTGGTGTGGTAGTAAGAAAACATATACTCAGAGTATAACTCACACCGAAATAGGAATTATGGAGAATTACAGAATAAGCAACAAGAAAGGGATGGAAAAAAATAAATAAATAAAAATAAATAAAAAAATAAAAAATAGTCACTAGTAAGTTTTGGTGTTTATCGAGTAATCCTAAATAGTTCTAGAAAGTCAATTTGATTTTGAAAAATAATTTAAGTTTGAAAAGATTTATTTAAGAAAACTTGGATTAAGAAATCGAATAATGAGGTGAGATCAATGGAAAACAAGTCCAATCAAAAGAATAAATCATAAGATCTCAACCATCCATCTTCTTTTCATCCAATGGATGAGATGAAAGAAAATTTAACAAAGGAAGGGTAAAAATGTAATTCTATAGAAACCCACTTTCCACCATTTTTTAGAAAATAACATATCTTGCAAACGGTAAATCTTCAAGCTACAAAAAGTACACCATCTCGACGAGAAAAAAATCATCTTTCTATAGATATGCACTTTTACATACTTTCGACCATTTTTTTTTCAAAATTCCCGTCCAGACAAATCACACGTGATCCGTAAAAAAAATCACATGTGATCCACAAAAAAGAATCACGTTAAAAAAGAATCACATGTGATCTACAAAAAAATCACATGTAATTTGTTATTTTTAAAAAATCACAAGTGATCCACCAAAAATATCACAAGCGATCCATCAAAAAAATCACATGTGACTGACCATAAGAATCACATTAAAAAAGAATCACATTAAAAAAGAATCACATGTGCTCCACAAAAAAAAACCACAAATCACATGTGATTTACACAAAATCACATGTGATTTGCACAAAATCACATTTTTTTTGTTGAATCACATTAAAAAAAAGTTCCTTAGTTCAGGGAGATGCATTATTTGTCATTTCTAAAAAAACATACCTTCAAAGTCGATTATAATTACAACTGACCTATGACCTATTAAAAAAAAAGTGACCAATGCATTTATGTCCTACTTTTGAGCTTTGTCCTACTTTTGAAGCTACATGAACAACCGATGATTCAAAAGCGTTAACAAATTCAGATTCCACTTCTTTCCTAATTTCAAGAACTTTTTCCTTAAGTTCTTTATTACGTATACCTCTAAAAAATTGCTCAACAAATTCACTTTAATAAATAATTCACACTTGCACAAATCATAGATTTTGATATCAGATTTGCAAATCATCTTCATCAGGAAAGGAATGGTTTGCCAAAGAGGTCGAACCTAAAAGCTTTAATTAAACAAGACTCGGAGTGAATTGACGCAATTAAACACTTGATTAAGCTTCCCCACCCCTCAATTATCAAAAGCCCCTAACCAATTTCAAAGACCCCCTTCATTGAGAAAACCCTAATTTTCGGTTCTTTTGAATTTGGTGATGAAGGACTGTGATTAATGCTTCATTCTTATAGATTTGAGTATGGCAAAGAGAATCTAGGCTTTCTTGAAAATTTTGATTAATGCTTCATATATTCTCATAAAAAAATTCATCTTCAAAATCATCATTCGAAATGATTTGATTTGCAAATCTGATGAAGATGAATGTTTTGATTTGCTATTGATGATTTACAAATATGATAGAAGATGAATGTTTTTGATATAAGAGAGAGAGAAAGTAAGTGAGTGGGAGGGGATGAGCAGAGGGTCTGACAAATCTACCCCTATATTTAATCTAAGGGACGGATGAAAAAGAGATCCAATGGTCAAATCAAATTGAGATCAATGGCTAGGATTGAGCGGTTTGTTCTTTTATTTTTGTTTGTTCTGTATTGATCTTTCGTCATCGAATAATAAGGTTTATAAGTTAATAAAACTATAAGTTTAGTTTCTTTTCGGGTTTCAATAAAATAAAATATGTTTTGAAATAAAAGTATAAGTTCGGAAAGTTTTATTGCCATTTCCGTTTATACAACATTTCCAAAGTATGTTACACTTGTGTGACCGGTGACCGGCTAAAACGGTAAAAAAGTACATTATTTTGTCTTGTTGTGTCTATGCCACTTAAACTTTAATCCAAACACCTTACTTTAACTACTATCCACCAATCCGAACGCCCATTTTCTCCAACCTCTCATCTTTTCCCAACAAGAAACAAATGTATTATGATGCTTGATTGGTTGAAATGCTAGACCATCTTTCTAAAGAACTACACACAAGTTTCAATTTTTCTGAAAATTTTATGGTTAAGGAGATACAAGTTTTGAAGGAAGTTAAGGAATCAAGTTTCCTCGTTCCCTTCGCCCCAATATGTTTTACTACTTGCTACAACGAGAAGTTAACAATATATCTAGTTTTCCAATTAGCTTTGTAAACAAATGTGGGGCTATCTTGAAGTCGTTTGTTTAAAAGTCTTGATTGATCACTGTGGCAATTATCTGCAGTTGCTTCCATGAGGAAAGCATGCAAAAATAAAGACCAAGTTCGCGAAAAGGGTTACGGATATGATAGAAACAGAGAAGATCACTAATTACACATGTGATACAGATTTTATCGTTTTGTGGAACAAATTAAAGGGGAGACCAAGAGTAGCTTTCAATTTAACACATGTGATACAGATTTTATCGTTTTGATATAACTTTTCTATTTAACTTTAAACTGAAATCCGTATAAGCAATCATATCAGCAAAATAAGCGTCACTTAAGCGCCACATATGATTTGAAAATTTTGCTTGTAAAAAAAGTTTTCATGTATCATATTAGCAAGTTTGAGAAACTAGAGGTATTAGATGAGTAATATTTTGAGTACACGTATCATATCGGGATATTTGAAAAACTAAGTGATTATTGTATGGCTTAAACCCCACTAAAAAAATAATGTCTATTCTTGTATTCGGGCATTAAAAAATTGGAGTAAACTGCAAAATACATCTAACGTTGTTTGCAGTTTTTCATACTAAACATCCACATTAAAATGTTGGGTAATCATTATCATTCGATAAGCCAAGCATTTTTACATCATTAAGGACTAACGATATTAATCTTTTTTCCGTTATCTATTACATGTGAGAGATTCCTTTGTTCCACTTTTTTCATTATTCACAAAAGGTATGAATTGGCGAAACACTCTTACCTCGGGTGTTTTTTTGGCACCAGCCATTATTCACTCCACAAAGGCCCAGTGGGGCATCAACTAGAGTGAGCAAGAGTCGGCTCGAACCCTAAACCTTTTATCCACAAAATCTCTCCAGGTGGTAACAACTTAATTTTTTAGTGGGTTTTATTTATTTAACTTATTAAAGCCCTTTAGTCCATTTTATTTATTTATTTATTATTATTATTATTATTATTATTATTTCATATTATTTCATATTATTTATTGCATACTAAACACTAAGGGTGTTTATTTTAAAGAGACTACGAATCGAATCGAACCGTACATCCGAATCAATCAAGTGTAAATGTCTGAATCGATCAAGATCCGAACGGAAAAAAACTCATGTTTGAACCGCACATTTGCTTGCTCGTACTAAATTTTTTGGTTATTTTTGTCAACAAGAGGCGTTAAGACACCCTCTCAAGTCTGCACTATTAAGATCTTCTTACGGGACCGAGTCTAAAAAAAAAAAAAAAAAAAAAAAAAGGTTAGAACGGCCAAAATGTCTGATCGCATTTGAACGGTTCAGATTCAAATGATGTTTAGAGCCTCGTTTTGAAAATCAATCCCAGCCTAAGTAAGTAAAATGATATTGAAGTAACTAATTAAACAACCTAGTCCTTCACTTTTATAGAACTTCTAAAAAACTTCCCGCCACATCGCATAACCCTCCCTCACACACATACAAACAAACACACTTGTATCTTAGTTATTCTGCAATCAACAAAATCTCCATAATAGGAACATCATTAACAACAAAAAAACAAGATTTCCTTATAAGGAATTCAAAGAAACGCTCCAACATTTGACTGTTTTTTAGGGTTTATTATAAGTTGAAACAAGATGCCGCAGCACTTGTCCAAACCTGTTGTTAGATCGTCTCCTCGTACACTTACTCGCCACCCTAACAACAAAAAACCATCAACCTATTCAAGAATGACATCAAACAGTGTTGATGATCATTTTAATGATTCAGTTTTGACGAAGAAGTCGGATGTTTCGGATTCCAAATTGTTTCTCCCGTTTCTTGAGGGTGCGCGGAAACTGGTAGCGTTTATATTCATTTCTTTGTTTGTTAGAGTGAAAGTGTTGTAGTGAATTTGTTATGAACAAATACTGGATTTATTGTTTTTTTTTACTGTGGTTGATTAAATTGTATTCTGAGTGATATTAAAAAAAATTTACTTTTGATTATACGGGATATATAGGAGATTATATATGTTAAAAAGATCAAGTTAGTTGTATTGTTACAATAATCAGTTAACGGAATTGGTGGAATGAAGATATTATATATGGATACATGTGTGTTTTATTATATCTTTGATTTTTTATTTTTCATTTTGTATTTTGGAAAGTTACAGATCTTTATAAAATTGACGTTATACATCTTTGATGCTGTGGTATAGTGGAGTTATTTTTATATGTTTTGTTGTCATACGCATTCAATGAAGAATATTGATTAGTGTAAAACATTGCAGGCAGAGTGTCGTGTATGTGAGAATGTAATCTACCCGGGAGATGAGGTGCGTTGTTCTGTGCAGGATTGTAGCGTGGCATATCATTCAAGATGCGCAAATGACCGTTTTGGCTCATTAAAATCACTGGGAAAATTTAAATGTCCTCAACATGTACAGTTTCTCCTTCTGTAAACTTGGTTTGCTATGCTTAAGTTTGGATTATAGACACATTGCTCACTTTATCTCCATCTCTTGTTATGACGGATAGTCTATCCTTTTTACCATTGTAAGGTTACTAAACGATTAACAACATTTTTAAATAGGTGTGTTATCATTGCAAAAAGAAATTACCCTCATGGCGGTGTGGAATATGTGATTTAGCATCACATGATAAGTGTGCAGCATTTCCCGAGTACGTGCTCCGTTCCAATGTGAGACCAGGGAAAATAATTTGTTGGAGGCATTCAAGTGATTCACCACCATTAAAGGTTCGTCAGATCACTTCCATCTTCAATAGTGTACTAATAAATGTGCTATTCATCTGAATGATCAATTTGAATGGATATATGCATTCATAAAATGTTTCTGGCAGCAATTTTGGTGATGCCAATCCATAGTTTTACGTATATGGAATTTGTAACTGGGTGATGTTAAAATTAGTATCATGTGGGCAGTGGGCTTGGAAGTAGTTAATACTTCTTCATGATACCTGCATTTAGGATAGCGATATCGCTTTTAAAACTTTCATACTCCTTACGTCCATGCAACATTTAGAAAAGAAGTATTTGCCTTATGATCAGATATCTAAAGTACCCATAACTAATACACGGTTGTCAAACATGTGCGTTATCACCCAATTGCCTCATTGCAATCGTTAATGGACAGATAGCCCAGTTTTATGCAAAAAATTGTAATCAACCCACTATATAATTCATTCCATATTCTCTGATGCAGTGTACTTTGTGCTGTAATAATGTACATGAAGAATCATCTTAAGCTTTTTTAATTACTTTATCGTCATTCTATTTAGTTGATTATACACTGAGGACAGTACTGATTTGTCTTGTTGAATGTGCAGCCTGCAGCTCCTGCCAGTAGCATAGAGGTGAGGTTTCGAACAATGTCCAAAATCTTGTTAGTTGTTTGCCAAATCATTTTAATGTGAAGAGATTTTCAGTTCCATTATTAGTTATAATTAATTTGTTTCTAGATTTTAATCGCATCTCTACTCGAATTATGCAACTTCTATATGTAAGTCATTATATTGTATTATGAACTTTCTATGGTATGATCTTGTTAGTAAAAATACGAAAATCCACCTGCCACAAAACATAACGAAAATAGAAGACGATGAAAAAGATGACAAAAGAATGTCTTAGAAGTGCCTCAAGTAACTTTGTTGGCTTTCAATCACAGGAAGTTTTTCGCCGTCTCCCCCTACCATATATGGAAAAGGAATTCAGTATGGATCTCACTATGGTGGATAACTTGGAGTCACCTTTATCTTTTCGGTATGCAGTTCCAGCCAGAAGCATAAAGGTGAGGTTTCTAATTATGAATGTCTGAAAGCTTGTTTGCAACTTGCTATCTGAAAGCTATAATACTCATTATAGTAATTGGTTTCTGTGTATATATACTATTGCGCCGTAATTAATATATCAACTTCTATATATAAGTCAGTTTAATTACTTCTCTGTAATACGTAGTATTATCATTCTTCTTGTACCCTTCCAAAAACATAACCATATCAGCATTATTTACCCTATGCCATGCAATTTAATACACGCACTTATCACAATCAGGTAAGTTACTATTAATGTTGTGATCATTAGTAAAAACAGATAATTAATCCAGCCTCAACTCACTCTTTGGCTCTTAACTATATATAGGAAGTTTTTCGTCGTCTACCACTAGTAGAAAAGGAATTTACGATTGATCACATAAGGAAAAACACCAAGGGGAATAGCTTGAAACAGCCTTCATATGTGAAAATAAAGAAGAGTATCCTTCGCTTCTTTTCATTCTATATATTGATTCATTTGCTTTTTTTGGAACTGCGGATGTATTAGCATACTAGCAAGAAACTAGCAGCGAAAAAGAAAAAAAGTTACATGGAATATGTGGAGCGTGGATAATGTGACCAATCTTATAACCAATTCATCAATGTTCTCTTTCTATTTTTACTTGAGATCCAAGTTTAAAAATAGGAAAATGTTGATTCATACCTGATTAACACCACTGCAAATCATCATAGTTTACTTCAGCTTAATTAAAATGCACATAACTGGTTTATTTCCAAAATTTACTCTTAATGATTCTAGTCCTCCGGTTTTCACCGTTTATGTTGATCCTCTATTCTCCATTTTGTGGTTCCCGTCACATAGATAGATGGGACCCATGACGATTCATTCTCAGTTCTTTCCTCAACTTATATTAGATTCTCATTTATATCCTCAACTTAAATAAGATACATACCTTACAAAAAAGGAGGTGGATGAGAAGGAAGGATGCACAGTTTGCGGCTTTGACATATGCCCCCAAGAGTGTATATGCAGGTACCTTACTATATATAATGTTCTACTAAGGGCAATGATCATCATTCAGCCTCAACAACATATGTCTAATTAATGTTTGATCACTATGTAGATGTCTGTATATTAGTTGCTCAAGTGTCTGTAACTGCTCAGAAAATTGCACAAACAGGCCATTTCAAGAAGCCAAAAAGATTAAACTTATCATGGTAAGTTTCTAGCAAAGGAGTAAGTTCAAATTTTGTTCATTGTAAATTTGGCATCATCTGTTTGGGTAGCCTTAATTACTTGTTTCATGATGTCTTACACTTGACATATATATAGACTCAAGATCGTGGTTGGGGTGTCGAAGCTGCTGAATTTATAAATGAAGGCGATTTCATTATCGAATATGTTGGAGAAGGTAAATACGTAGTAGCTGTTTACCTTTCAAAATTAAACACTTAATTGTAATTTCCTTGTTTGTTTTAGGTTCTAAGTTTGCTGCTACATGTTTACTATTATACTTCATCTGTAACATATTAACTCTTATAACTTAGCTTGAATTGCCTAACTAATTCTGCCTTTTTAGTTATTGATGATGCTATATGTGAGAAACGGTTTTGGGACATGAAAACACAAGGTATCACTCAGTTCTACATGGTTTCAGTCCGAAAAGACTTCAATATTGATGCAAGTGTTAAGGGGAATGAATCACGTTTTGTGAATCACAGTTGTGATCCTAATTGTGACTTGCAGCAATGGTTAGATATGAACTTTAAACTCACATCTATCATTCATTCTTAGAACTTGTATCATCAATTGAAAAATTATTTGTTCCGACACTTTTGCAGGGATGTCAATGGGATGACTTGTCTTGGTATCTTTGCTAATAATTCCATTGAACCCGGAGAAGAATTAACATTTGATTATCGGTAACTACAATATTTTACACCCTCTATTCATCCATCCACTTTAACAAGCCATCAGAATGCTAGTATACTAAATAATATTCTGAATTTTGGAATTGTAGATTTGAGCTATACGGGAAGAAGTAGAGTGCCGTTGTGGTGCTTCAAATTGTCGTGGCAATCTTGGTACTAAAAAGAAGACACCCGAGTTGAAAAAGACCAAAAAGGGTGTAAAGCGTTGAAGAGCACCTGCTAGTTGATCGTGCAAGTGTTGAGGATGGCTTCAGATGCAACAAACTTTTCTATGCTGGTTTTTACCATACTTAAATCAACTAGAACTATAAAACAATGTAGAAGAAAATAGTTACCAAGTGTTGTGCTGTTATATGATATGAATTAGATGATTTCTTTTGTATTTTGTAATAACAATGTTGTATGGCATATTACATTGTAAAAATAGCAATCTTTTGGTTTTGGAATAACATATAGATGTCTTGCTTCATGATTGGTTTCTCTAATGCTAACTGCCATTGTGTTTGGTTCTGATTTTAAGTCTCTGCAAATTGGCATACAAGATTGCAAATTTTAAGGTAATTACACTAAGGCTAAGAAAATGGGGCTTTAAAAGATGAAATGGGCTTTAAGCCCAATCTTGCAATATATCATGGTCCTCTATTCCAACCCTCCACACATAAAATAAGACTTTGTCCCCTGGGAATATTCCTTTGTCCCGTTTTTCCAAAGACTGTGGTTTTGTCGGTTCATTAGTATTCGGCAGTTTTAAGCGTTTGGCTTATTAAACTTTATATTTACTGCCCGCATTTTGAGTTTATAGCTTTTTGATATAAACAAAATTATAAAAAAATAATAATAAAAAAATAAAAAAAAAATGGGGGTCTTAATAACCAAATGGGGGGTATTAATAACTCAACCCTATATTGCCTTTGACCCTTTGTAGTTTGTGATAATATCGAGATTGTCGAGGGTAGATGATGATGTGAAGGGTAAAGGGACAAAATTAGTCCAGAAGTTTGCTTGCGCAAATCTTTGTGGTCTTTGTGGGGGTAAAAGTGGAATAATGAAAGGACGGGTGGGTTTTCATTTTTGCTATAAGTTTAGCCAGAAACACAATAAAGCACTATCAAACTTGGTAGATTTTGATAGGGTTAATTCTACGGATTTGCTATGAATTTTTAAAAAAATGTAATGTTAGTTAACGAACTTTGAAAAATATTATTATCACATATAAAACTTTGATATTACCTTTTATTATAGGCCATATGACCGTTTCACCAAACAAACTCTTAATAATTACCACCGTTTTATTAGAGTTTGTAATTCCCTTGACTTTATTAATCAATATAGATCGGTATATATAATGCATATACCGAAACTTACAAGAAACCCTTAATGGGCTGAAACCGATTACAAACATAAGACATTAAATGGGCCTAATACTAAAGTCGGTTAATACACCCCCGTAGTTTGAGCGGGAGGCCTTCGAACATTCAAACTGGAACGGAAATCAAGAAACAAAGAAGCAGGAAGACCCTTAGTAAATATGTCAGCATACTGAAAACGTGAAGGAACATGAAGCACACGAACTTGTCCCGAAGCCACATAATCACGAACGAAATGAATGTTGATCTCGATGTGTTTCGTACGTTGATGCTGAACAGGATTCGTCGATAAATATACGGCACTAACAATATCACAATAAACAATAGTAGCCGTAGTCAAAGGTGCATGAAGCTCGCGAAGCAAATTGCGAATCCAAGCTGTTTCGGCCACCACATTAGCAACACCACGATATTCGGCTTTAGCACTAGATCGAGACAACATCGCCTATCGTTTAGCAGACCAAGATAACAGAGTCACCAAGAAAGACACAATATCCGGAAGTGGACCGACGAGTAACTGGGCAACCAGCCCAATCCGCGTCCGTGTAAGCAATAAGTTGTGTCGTAGAAGAAACATGTAACTGAAGACCATGATCAAGTGTACCACGAACATAGCGTAAAATACGCTTTAAAAAAGTGAAATGTGGTTCACGAGGGTCATGCATATACAAACAAACCTGCTGAACCGCATAGGAAATGTCCGGGTGAAGGTAAGATACTGAAGTGCCCCAGCTAAACTACGATAAAGAGTAGGATCATCAAATACCGTACCATCAGGTCCTAGTTTAGACTTTGTATCAACAGGAGTGATGCGCGCGAAGCGCGTTCGGGGTCAAGGAAACTTCCTTTTCACGAGCAAGTTTTCAACCTCCTAGGCGGTGAACCTAATCGTTGTAGTGTAGTATGGGGTAAGCCTCGGGGATTGATATCGTTCTCTAGTGGAATAGGAATGCTAGTAAGAAATATATGACGAGCAGGTGGGGTTGAGGATGATTCTTTTTTTTTTAACTTTTTTATGGTTTTTTTAGAAAGCTAAGGTAAATATCTCGGGGCAATTGGTTGGGGGGTGGTACTTCTACCGATTACTCTACTTTTACTAATTATCTAATTATCTAATTACTACGGATAGCTATATCTAATTGAGGTGTGCTCATATGATGATTAAAGATGTGTTCACTTATATGCTATTACTCCCTAGTTATCTTTTATTAGTCGGTTGAGTTGTCACGTCCTTTACCTCAACGCGTTGTATACCTAAAAGTCGTAGGGCGTGCGTATTCCCTAGTTCTTTGAGGTTATCTCTCGTATATGTTTCACGAAATCGGCAAGCCTAAGCTATTTCATCCATGCACCATATCATCATTAAGCATACTCAAGCATTAAACACAACGATAGCCTAGTTGCACTCCTAAGCCAATTTCAATTAAGACAAGAAACAACCTAACAACAATCAATAACTAGGTTTCATTGATCTAAGCAAACACACAAATAATTTAGCTAGACATGATAGACAAGCAAGCATACACACAATCAATCGAATATGGGTAGACATAATGATAAATTGGATTAACAAACTTATATTGATGTGTAAAATAAGGTATGGGACCCTAGAATACTGCCCAAGTTGGACTACAACTGAGTTAGGGTTTGCTCTCCAAAAAATATACCTCTTAAAATATAGAAAAATCGAATTCTATATATATATTTACAATCGCGACGCGCACCTTTTGCATGAGACATCGTCGGTCGCCGTCATTAGGGTTTCGTCTGGGCGAGTCATCGATGGGACGGCGTCACTTTAGAGTTGTGGACGTCGATCTATAGTTGAGACGTCGTCTTGGTTCTAGATCCGGGCCGTCTGGAGTGAAACCGTAGTGACACCTTCATACTTAAAGCGTGGCGCCATCGGGTTATGTCACACCCCAAATTACTGTTTTTGCAATGAATGGAATACCTTGGGAGGACCGTCATAGCATCAAAGTTACAGTTATATCGAACGACCTAAAGTGTTGTTTGAAAAATACATCGTTTGATTTAATAAAACATTCAGAGTTTACAAAGTGTAGGTCCCAAATTAAATTCAACATGTGCGGAAATAAGTTTGTTACAATTCAAACGATGTTTAAGGTGCATAAATCCCATGTGAGACGCGTCGTCACCACGACTCTATGATAAGTCCATATGCATGCCATGAAGTGTATGCCTTAGATACCTGAGATAAAACATGCTAAAAGTGTCAACACAAAGGTTGAGTGAGTTCAAAGAGTTTGTGTTGAAATGAAAACCTTTAGAAAATGTTCATGCAAAGAAAGGCATTGTAAATCCACTCGGCCCAAGTTCCGCCCATGCAAAACTTGCAACATGTGTGTTTACAACCCACTGCCAAAATGTGTATAGTTTATGTTCAAGCACATGATGTCAAATGAATTCACAATAGTACCTAACTCGACGTAGAACAATAGCACATAATTAATAGTACATGACTCAATGTATCAGTAGTCAACTGATTTAGAACATTATACGACGTAAAACTATAGCACATAATCAATAGTACATTACTCAATGTATCAGTAGTCAACTGATTTAGAACATTATACGACGTAGAACTATAGCACATAATCAATAGTACAACATTCGGTTTTGAAACTATGGTAATCATGATAGAAGATATCCTTAAAAATATAAAGTACTTGTGAAAAATAGTTAAGCATTTATCTCCCCCAAAATAGTTCAAAACATATAAAAGTAGGGGCTACGAAACTCACGGTAATCCTTAAAAGTTTATAGTACTTAGTACTTATGAAAGTAAATGAAAATAGTTGAGCATGTATCTCCCCCAAAAGTAATTCAAAATGTATAAAAGTAGGGGCTATGAAACTCACCTTGTGCAATGTTTATGATGATATAATGGCAATACTGAAATGAGGCGCAACCTCTAACCGCGACCTATTATGAATGATATGTTCTAATGTAAATCATGAAACAATGTCGTGCATGCAAACTCATATGATATCCATACCACTTGTACATTTGAAAATAATGTTTATCGTTGAAATATATGTTTATGACATCTCGTCATATTATAAAATGCTTTACAAGTACTTACGTCGAAATGACATCCTACGATAATCATTTAGTGATTTATTAAGAAATTATAGTTTTTCGTCGCAAAACAATATAATTTGACAATTCATGAAAGTGACTATATGGCCTCGAAAAGCTAGTCGTAAAATACTGAATATCGAGTGTTAGGAAACAAACTCAATGGTTTTGGAAAGCTTGTAGCATTATCTCAAAGTTTTAGCTTTTAACTTTTTATCATAGAGGTCTCGATCATGGAGAAAAACATAGGTGAAGTCGGGTACTTGTACCAAAAATATTGTTTAAAGGTAGTTTTCGGCAAAGTTTGAGTGACCGCATTTTATTCGTTACAACTCCGTTTGACAAACGGTTGAACATTTTGGAAAATAGGCTAGGTGAACTTACTTTTACTAGAAGACATCGTTTTCTAAAAAGTATTCTATCGATGTGAAAAACGACTCTCAACATGGTCACTAGCGACAACTAGTTTGGCTATTAGAAAATATATACATGTGTTATACTTGTGAAAGTAGTTACGACAACCTTATTTACACGCGTGTAATTTAGTCGTTATAAGTCCGTTTTCTACGTTTTATATGTCCTTAGCTTCGTTTTAAAGTATACTAATATATTTTTGATAAATCGACTCATTTAGATAACGCTTGAGACTCATTTTTGACTCGTAAAAAGGTAAAACAACATGCTGAATTTTCTGAAACAAATAGTTTTCGTCGTCAAACTTGAAAAATTCATATCTTCTTCGTTATAACTCCGTTTTAACCCGTTCAAGCGACCACGTTTTGCTTTTAAAGTATATTTTCTAAATATCTAGTCCAAAATTTTTATCTACCGTCGAGAATTCCGAATTTGAAAATAAGATCAGACCTCTAAATAAAGTTGTCGAAATGAGTTTTCTCGCAAAACCTATTCCAACCAATTCAAACCAACTCCGAGCTATTCTAATCCTACCATACACCTTCTTAGGGTGTCATGGGTTCCTAGACATCACTAAAAGTGATATGTTTCAAGGAGTAATTATAGGATGATAAATATATACTTTTAACTCTTAAAAACAATAAAAAGTGGTATAAACATCAATATGACTTGCATGTTTTTCTTAAATATGATGAAATGAACATAAAATAAATATGAAAGATGAACATGAACATGAGATGCTTACTAGTTACTTGATGAGGTTAAATGAACAAGGATTATCCTAAATACCCTAGGTTTTTATTTCAAAACCTTTCTTAAGAGTATGCCTAGGTTGTAAAATTAACTTGACTTGAAGAAAAATGGTTTCCTTCTTGATCTTCCTATGTGGCCGGTTCTTAGCAAGAGGAAGAAGAGAGTTGCTTTCTTGTTTTACCTTTGACATAAATATGAGTATGTGTTAATTTGTAAGTAGAAAACAATATAGTATTAGTATAAGTAGATATTTAGTACTCATTTTGGTTGAGTCACCATCTAGTGGTCGACATACATAATAAAAAAAAGTAGATGCATTTTGTTGTAGTTTAATATACATATGTAGAAGTAAAAGTGTTGTCATTTAAGAATAATTAGTAACTTGTGTACATATTTAAGCATTTAGGGTAGCGTTAGCTAAAAAAATTTTAACGGATCAAAATAAAATATATTGAAGTCATAAAATTATAAAAATACATTCCTTACAAAATTGAGTGAAATAATAATTATCGTAGTATTTATTTAAAACCGTCAGAATTATATAAATATAACAATTTATATCGAAATAAATTTAAAACAAGATAAACTCATAATGTTATTTTTATAATCTTAATATGAGTATAAAATATATCGGATAATTTTTGGAAGTATCGGATCAAATGTTCAAAATAATTAATTACGCGATAGCGTTTATTTAATAAGAAATTATCGTTTAATGAAAATGCAAAACCATGCATGAACTACTATGATGATAATGATATGTAGACTAAACCTAGTCTATATGAAATGTCCTCGATGATTGCTCATGAATTCGCAGCTAAACCATTAAGGTTACGCGAATTTGATACTCGTAAACCTAGTTTACGATAAATGATGAATAGTGACTTATGAATAGTGAAATTTTCAAAGTTTGTAAATGACACGAAATTACGAGTTGTCACATTCGCCCACTCAAAAGGAATTCATCCTCGAATTCGGTTCGTGTTGGTCTCTTAGGGTTAGGTTTTGATGCGGCAACTTTCCCATTCTCGAGCAAAACCCTCAAAAGACTTTTAGGTAACCGATTTTACTTAATCTCACAACTCATCAAACAAGAACTGTCATGAGATTAGCTAAATCGGTTTGAGTAACTGTCTTTTGAAAATTTGGCTCGATCATAGAATTGCTTACACATATAAGACTACTACTCCTTCATTGCATGATTCTTCTGAATTAGACATAGGTGATCAGGCTATGTATAATTTAGGAGTAACTATGCAATGCTTGGACTAATCGACTCATATGATGTTTGGTGTTAAGTCATAAACCCGCATGTATAATGAGTATGCACTTATGATGAAATGATGAGATGCTATGATGATGTAGTTATAGTTTAGGGTCAATGATGCAACCTAGTTCTCTATAACCGATGCTCTGATACCAATATGTCACACCCCCAAATTACCTGTTTTGCAGCGGAATGGAATACCTTGGGGAGGACTGTCATAGCATCAAAGTCACAGTTATATCGAACGACCTAAAGTGTCGTTTGGAAAATACATCGTTTGATTTAATAAAACATTCAGAGTTTACAAAGTGTAGGTCCCAAATTAAATTCAACATGTGCGGAAATAAGTTTGTTACAATTCAAACGATGTTTAATGTGCATAAATCCCATGTGAGACGCGTCGTCACCACGACTCTATGATAAGTCCATATGCATGCCATGAAGTGTATGCCTTAGATACATGAGATAAAACATGCTAAAAGTGTCAACACAAAGGTTGAGTGAGTTCATAGAGTTTGTGTTGAAATGAAAAACCTTTAGAAAATGTTCATGCAGCAAAGGCATTGTAAATCCACTCAGTTCCAAGTTCCGCCCATACAAAACTTGCAACCTGTGTGTTTACAACCCACTACCAAAATGTGTATAGTTTATGTTCAAGCACATGATGTCAAATGAATTCACAATAGTACCTAACTCAACGTAGAACAATAACACATAATTAATAGTACATGACTCAATGTATCAGTAGTCAACTGATTTAGAACATTATACGACGTAGAACTATAGCACATAATCAATAATATGTTGGAAAATTTAGTGCACTTGTGGGATGGTTCACACCTTGTAATGGGTTAGGAGGTACGGAGTGTACACCCATAAGGTCCATGAACACCCGACTCTAATAGTGATTTGTATTGGTATTGCTTGGTGAAAATATGTTGTGGTTAACTGCGATTATCGGTGTTTCCAGCGATGCAAGATGAGATCGATGTTTCCATGAGTGGTATCTCACCGAAGTTGTGTTTACATGAAGCAAATGGCGTTTCCATCGAGCGGTGTAACCACCGAAAGCACTATGAAATCTTGAAATAAGTCTTCGATAAATGAGCGATAATCGCATCATTATGACCACGTTTAATTGGTCATGTAACCACTAACGGCTATAATGGGGATGATTATGAGGCTATTAATTGGCGATTAATACTCATAATTCCATTGGAACGGTCAAGAGTAACCTCCTATAAATAGGAGATCCGAACATGCATGAAGGACACACGTAAAACGAAAACACTTATTAGCGAAAGGGTTATAAAATTGTGCCTAATTTCTAAGCGCATTTGGTCTTATCCCAAGTAGATATTCGTGATACCCGTGCATTAGGGTCGAATAGTTTACTTTGGAAAGTGATCACACGATTCAAGTGATATCCGGTAACCACCAAGTGGTATCTGTTACTACTAACAGTTTATTTGTTTCTGTTGAAGAGTTGCACATTTCTGCTGAATTGATTATCTTCACCGCTTTGGGACGAATAACCACGGTGTTGTAAATATCGCTCGGCGGTCCCTCGTGATCGACCACCGCCAAGCGCCATAGCGGTTATGGCGGCGATATATCGATGATATAACGAGACCCTAAATTATAAAGAAATTAATTTTTTATAGGTATTTATATATTTTATATACATATTTATAAATATTTATTAGTTTTATTGTTATATTTAATATTTTAATTATATATTTTATATAAATATTACAAATTTTACATTGTATATGCATTTAGTTATGTATTTCCCACTCTTAACCGATATTTGACCGATATTCCGATATTTGACCGATATTTGACCGATATTTTACCGATATTTTACCGATATTTTACCGATATTTGACCGATATTTACAAGATATGACCGATATATCCGATATTGACCGATATTGACCGATATTTGACCGATATTTGACCGATATTGACCAACCGATAAATTTGACCGATAAGTGAATATCGTATCGGTGGACCGCCGATAAGCGATATATCACCGATATATCGGCCGCCAAGACCGATATTTACAACAACGATAACCACCAACAATCAAAGTAAACTATTTTGTGATAATCAATGGCAATCGCTGCAATGAAACACATGGCTTCAAACTTTGCTAAGTGGACAAGTTTGAAGGGTGGACTTTAGGAGGTGGCGAAGAAGATGCACTTCTTCATCGAGCATGAGTGTGGTCTATGTCTCGACTACTCCAATTCACGATGATGGTGATGATGCTACCGTGGAGCGGATCGGGAGGAGGAGCAAGTGGGAGAATGATGACTACATATGCAGAGGTCTTATTGCGAATGGTATGTCGATTCTTTGTTTGATATTTATCGAACTTTGAATCTTCAAAGAACGTGGATTCCTTGGATGCCAAATATATGGTGAGGATGCATCAAGTAAGAAGTTCCTTGTTAGTAATTTCACAAATTACAAAATGGTGATTCAAGACCGGTTATGGAACAATACAAAGAACTTCTTGGAATACTTGGAAGGTTTACACAACACCAAATGAACATGGATGAGGCTATCAAAGTCTCTTGTGTCATTGACAAACTCCTCCTTCATGGAAAGATTTCAAGCATACCTTGAAACATATGAAGGAGGAGTTAACTCTTGTTGAGTTGGGCGATCATCGCACATTGAGGAATCTCTCGAGGTGCGGGATAATGACAAGCCAAAGAGTATATCTTCTTTGGACCATCTGTTGTCAATATGGTAGAGCATAACAACTCTACCGGTACAATGACAACAAAGGCAACATAAATATCATGACAACACAAGCGAGATCCTAACAAGAAGGCAACACCTACTTGTTGGAAATGTAGCAAGACCGAGTCACATTAAAAGGACTGCAAGGGTGTTAAAGTTGGTGGTAAAGCCAATGGATCATGCACTAATGGTTCGGGGGTGGTGGTTCACCAACACATCGAAAGGTCGAATATGTTTAATAAGTCTTTTCGGTTATTATGTTACATATGTATCTCGAATCTTTTATGTGCGAGGATGATGATGTTGCGTGGTGGGTTGACTCGTGCAACAGTTCATGTGTAAAGATAGAAGGCGGTTCAAGACTTATGAGTCACCGAATGATGGTTCTATTCTTTACATGGAAATGAGTCAACGACCTTGGTGCATGGTCGTGGTTGTGTAGATCTTAGGTTTAGTTCGGAAAGATTGTAACTTTGTTTAATGTTATTCATGTTCACGATATAAGGAAAAACTTGGTTTCAAGTAGTGTTTTGAATAATCATGGATATAAACAAGTTATTGAATCGATAAATTTGTTCTTTCTAAATGTGGTGTTTTTATTGGTTTTGGTTATTTATGTAATCAAATTTTCGGGCTTAATATTACCACCGCGGTGTTATTTCACTTTTGTGACCACATATGATCGGATCGATTCTAACCTTTGGCATGCTAGACTTGGTCATGTTCACTATAAAAGAATGCAAGATATGTCTAGGGATGGTTTAATCCTCGCTTTTGACATGGACACCGAAAAGTGTAAAACTTGCATGTTGACCAAGATAACCAAGAAACCCTTTCGGTGTTAGTCGTGAGACTAAGATCTTGGAGCTTATTCACGATGACACATGTGATTTGCATGCCACTCCTTCTTTGGGGAATAAGTACTTTGTGACATTTATTGATGATGCTTCTAGATTTTGTTATGTCTATTTGTTACATACCAAGGATGAAGCATTAGATAAATTCAAAGTGTTTAAAGCGAAGTTGAATTACAACTGGGTCTTTAATCAAAAGATTAAGGGCGATAGGGAGGTGAGTACATGAATACTCGATGCTTTGATCTGTTGGAATAATCCATGAAACAAGCGCCCTTATACTCCTCGGAAATGGTATTTCGAAAGGAAAAACAGTCTTTGAAGGAGATGGTTAATTCCATGTTGTCCTATTCAGGATTGAGTCAAGGGTTACGGGGTGAAGCTATGTTAACGACTTGCTATTTGCTAAATAGGGTTTCAAACAAAGGAACAAGGTTACCCTTATGAACTCGGACTAAAAAGAAACCCAACTGAATTATCTCAAGGTTTGGGGTTGTAGGGTGTTGTAAGACTCCACGATCCAAAGCAAAAGACTTTGGGTGAAAGAGGCATTGATTGCATCTTTGTTGGATATCTTGAGCATTCCAAGGCTTTTAGGTTCTATGTTATTGAACCTAATGAACATGTTTCGATTAACAATAATTGAATCAAGGGATGCAGATTTTGATGAGAATAGATTCTCATCGGTCCCTAGACCAAGTCGAGGATTCCTAATGGAACTCATGACACTTTGGTGTATCGAGGTCCTCGATGATGAACCATCGGTGGTCCCCGATGAGGTTGTGGTTCAAGAACTTCGAACACGTGCTCGGGAAGAGCAAAAGGTCGACTCCAAAGTCATTTGGACCGAGTTTCAACTATACTTAGTTGAAGGTACTAGGGATGAGGTCTCGGACCAATACTCATATTGCTTCATTGTTGAGGATGACCCCAAAACATTTGAAGAAGCAATGAAGTCCCGTGACATTGCTTTACGGAAAGAAGCAATCAATGATGAGATGGATTCCATCATGGGCAACAACACTTGGGTGTTGGTTGATCTACCTCACGGTTTCAAACCTCACGGGTTGCAAATGGATTTTCAAAAGGAAAATGAAGGTAGATGGAACTATTGAAAAGTTCAAGGCTAGACTAGTCATTCGGGGCTTTAAACAAAAGTCGGGAATAGACTATTTTGATACTTATACCCCATGGCTCGTATCGATTACCATAAGGCTGGCGATTGCTTTGGCATCTATTCACAATCTGGTTATTCATCGGATGGATGTGAAGACTTTCTTGAATGGTGAATTGGAAGAGGAGGTTTACATGAACCAACCTCGGGGCTTCATCATGCACGGCAATGAAAACAAGGTGTAAACCGATTAAGTCTCTTTATGGACTTAAGCGGGCACCTAAGCAATGGCATCAAAAGTTTGATGAAGTGGTTTTGTCTAGTGGTTATGTTCTTAACCAAGTCGACAAATGTGTATATAGAAAATTTGATGAATCGGTAAAGGAGTCATCATTTGTTTATATGTTGATGACATGTTGATCTTTGCACCGACCAAAAACAAGTTGACGACAAAGGAATTTTTGTCATCAAGGTTCTCCATGAAAGACACGGGGAGGTCGATGTTATCCTTGGTATAAGGATTAAACATGAAAGTAAAAGAATTTCTATCTCGGTCTCATTATATTGAGAAGGTGTGAAGAAATTCAATTACTTTGATTGTACTCTGTGAGTACACCTATGGATACTTGTGAGGCGATGCCTAATAATGGCAAAGTCGTATCTCAACTTGAGTATTCTAGGGTAATTGGTCGCTTAATGTATGCCATGACTTGTACAAGACACGATATTGGTTTTGCATTGGGAAAGTTGAGCGGTATACTAGTAACCCTAGTGCTCATCAACGGCAAGCGATTCAAAGGCATCAAGTATTTGAAGAGAACTATGGATTATAGTCTCTATATCGGTTACCCATCGATGTTGGAAGGTTACACGATGCAAGTTGGATCGAGAACATCGAAGACAATTCGCTCTACCGGTGGTGGGTATTCCTACTTGGTGGAGGTGCAATTTCTTGGGCATCGAAGCAAACTTGCATCACCGGTTCAACAATGGAATCTGAATTTGTGGCTTTAGCAATTACCGGTAAAGAAGTCGAATGGTTGAAAACTTGCTTCTTGAGATTCCATTGTGGCTAAACCTATAGCACCCATTTCTATCCGGTGTGATAGTGCGACTACATTGGCTGGGGCTTATAACCGGATGTACAATGGTAAGTCTAGACACTTGGGTGTCGTGCATAGCATGATTCGTGAGCTTATCATGAATGGGGTGGTATCTATAGAGTTTGTTAGATCTCAATGAACTTAGGCGATCACTTGTGAAGGGACCGGCTAGAGACTTGGTTATAAAGTCTGCTAAAGGGATGGGTTTAAGTCCAACTTAGTCCTTTGAATGCTAGGACACCCAACTCCTCCGAGGAAACTTAGGGCCGAGTTCAATGTGGAAAGTCGAACATTCGATGGATTGGAGCACATGTTTATTTTACATCCCAAGGTTGTGCTCGGAACTCGCTTGAAAGGAGGATGAAGTCTTTACTTCTTAATGGTTAACTTATCTTTGAAAAGTGCTTGGCGGAGCATGAATAAAGAGGAACCACCTATGTAAATGTTGAAGTTTTGCCGCTTGTGAAGCTTTTGGACTTTTAGCTTTTACAACATTTATGAATTTGGATATGGACACATGGCTTGTATAGTGTCGGGAGCTTTTAAGTGTTTGAAAACTTGTGTGTAGTTATCTTGGTATTCAAATGGGTTGAAGGGTTCAATTCTTAGAACACCGATTCTCGAATATTTGAACGTGTAATTACTAAGATGGAAATTCAATCCTCGGGACATTTTCGTTTATGCACATGTCTTGCTTGATGTTTATTTTACATGCAAAGGAGTGAACTAAATTTGGGGAGGATTGTTGGAAAATTTAGTGCACTTGTGGGATGGTTCACACCTTGTAATGGGTTGGGAGGTACGGAGTGTACACCCATAAGGTCCATGAACACCACGACTCTAATAGTGGTTTGTATTGGTAGTGCTTGGTGAAATCTTGTTGTGGTTAACTGCGATTATCGGTGTTTCCATCAAGCGATGATTTGATGGGATCGATGTTTCCGAAGTGGTATCTCATTTGAAGTTGTGTTTACATTGAAGCGATTAGCGTTTACAATCAAGCGGTGTAACCACCGAAAGCACTATGAAATCTTGAAATAAGTATCGATAAATGACGATTACAAGCGCATCATTATGACCACGTTTAATTGGTCATGTAACCACTAACGGCTATAATGGGGATGATTATGAGGCTATTAATTGGCCGATTAATACTCATAATTCCATTGGAACGGTCAAGAGTAACCTCCTATAAATAGGAGATATGAACATGCATGAAGGACACACAGAAAACGAAAACACTTATTAGCGAAAGGGTTATAAAATTGTGCCTAATTCTCTAACTGCATTTGGTCTTATCCCAAGTAGATATTCGTGATACCCAGGCATTAGGGTCGAATAGTTTACTTTGGAAAGTGATCACACGATTCCAAGTGATATCCGGTAACCACCAAGTGGTATCTGTTACTACTAACAGTTTGTTTGTTTCTGCTGAAGAGTTGCACATTTCTGTTGAATTGATTATCTTCACCCTACTTTGGGACGAATAACCACCAACATAATACATGACTCAATGTATCAGTAGTCAACTGATTTAGAACATTATACGACGTAGAACTATAGCACATAATCAATAGTACAACATTCGGTTTTGAAACTATGTTAATCATGATAGAAGATATCCTTAAAAATATAAAGTACTTGTGAAAAATAGTTAAGCATTTATCTCCCCCAAAATAGTTCAAAACATATAAAAGTAGGGGCTACGAAACTCACGGTAATCCTTAAAAGTTTATAGTGCTTAGTACTTATGAAAGTAAATGAAAATTGTTGAGCATGTATCTCCCCCAAAAGTAATTTAAAACGTATAAAAGTATGGGCTATGAAACTCACCTGGTGCAATGTTTATGATGATATAATGGCAATACTGAAATGAGGCGCAACCTCTAACCGCGACCTATTATGAATGATATGTTCTAATGTAAATCATGAAACAATGTCGTGCATGCAAACTCATATGATATCCATACCACTTGTACATTTGAAAATAATGTTTATCGTTGAAATATATGTTTATGACATCTCGTCATATTATAAAATGCTTTACAAGTACTTACGTCGAAATGATATCCTACGATAATCATTTAGTGATTTATTAAGAAATTATAGTTTTTCGTCGCAAAACAATATAATTTGACAATTCATGAAAGTGACTATATGGCCTCGAAAAGCTAGTCGTAAAATAGTGAATATCAGTGTTAGGAAACAAACTCAATGGTTTTGGAAAGCTTGTAGCATTATCTCAAAGTTTTAGCTTTTAACTTTTTATCATAGAGGTCTCGATCATGGAGAAAACATAGGTGAAGTCGGTACTTGTACCAAAAATATTGTTTAAAGGTAGTTTTCGCAAAGTTTGGTGACCGCATTTTATTCATTACAACTCCGTTTGACAAGCGGTTGAACATTTTGGAAAATAGGCTAGGTGAACTTACTTTTACTAGTAGATATCGTTTTCTAAAAAGTATTCTATCGATGTGAAAAACGACTCTCAACATGGTCACTAGCGACAACTAGTTTGGCTATTAGAAAATATATACATGTGTTATACTTGTGAAAGTAGTTCGACAACCTTATTTAAAGCGTGTAATTTAGTCGTTATAAGTCCGTTTTCTCGTTTTATATGTCCTTAGCTTCGTGTTAAAGTATACTAATATATTTTTGATAAATCGACTCATTTAGATAACGCTTGAGACTCATTTTTGACTCGTAAAAAGGTAAAACAACATGCTGAATTTTCTGAAACAAATAGTTTTCGTCGTCAAACTTGAAAAATCATATCTTCTTCGTTATAACTCCGTTTTAACCCGTTCAAGCGACCACGTTTTCGTTTTAAAGTATATTTTCTAAATATCTAGTCCAAAAATTTTTATCTACTGTCGAGAATTCCAGAATTTGAAAATAAGATCAGACCTCTAAATAAAGTTGTCGAAATGAGTTTTTCTCGCGCAAAACCTATTCCAACCAATTCAAACCAACTCCGAAGCTATTCTAATCCTACCATACACCTTCTTAGGGTGTCATGGGTTCCTAGACATCACTAAAAGTGATATGTTTCAAGGAGTAATTATAGGATGATAAATATATACTTTTAACTCTTAAAAACAATAAAAAGTGGTATAAACATCAATATGACTTGCATGTTTTTCTTAAATATGATGAAATGAACATAAAATAAATATGAAAGATGAACATGAACATGAGATGCTTACTAGTTACTTGATGAGGTTAAATGAACAAGGATTATCCTAAATACCCTAGGTTTTTATTTCAAAACCTTTCTTAAGAGTATGCCTAGGTTGTAAAATTAACTTGACTTGAAGAAAAATGGTTTCCTTCTTGATCTTCCTATGTGGCCGGTTCTTAGCAAGAGGAAGAAGAGAGAGTTGCTTTCTTGTTTTACCCTTTGACATAAATATGAGTATGTGTTAATTTGTAAGTATAAAACAATATAGTATTAGTATAAGTAGATATTTAGTACTCATTTTGGTTGAGTCACCATCTAGTGGTCGACGTACATAATAAAAAAAAAGTAGATGCATTTTGTTGTAGTTTAATATACATATGTAGAAGTAAAAGTGTTGTCATTTAAGAATAATTAGTAACTTGTGTACATATTTAAGCATTTAGGGTAGCGTTAACTAAAAATAAATTTTAACGGATCAAAATAAAATATATTGAAGTCATAAAAATTATAAAAATACATTCCTTACAAAAATTGAGTGAAATAATAATTATCGTGTAGTATTTACGAAAACCGTCGTAATTATATAAATATAACAATTTATATACGAAATAAATTTAAAACACCGGGTAAACTCATAATGTTATTTTTATAATCTTAATATGAGTATAAAAATATATCGGGATAATTTTTGGAAGTATCGGATCAAATGTTCAAAATAATTAATTACGCGATAGCGTTTATTTAATAAGAAATTATGCGTTTAATGAAAAATGCAAAACCATGCATGAACTACTATGATGATAATGATATGTAGACTAAACCTAGTCTATATGAAATGTCCTCGATGATTGCTTATGAATTCGCAGCTAAACCATTAAGGTTACGCGAATTTGATACTCGTAAACCTAGTTTACGATAAATGATGAATAGTGACTTATGAATAGTGAAATTTTCAAAGTTTGTAAAATGACCTGAAATTACGAGTTGTCACAGGTTATATGTCCAGAAATTTCACTGAGCCGTCGCGTGCATGTTTTGATCAAGTCTTTATAGAGGGACGACGTCGCCCTTTGGATGGGACACCGTCAGGTTCTTCTGATCAGTCTTGAGTGGCTTCGATCTTGACTTTGCCATTTTCTTCATGTATTTGCTCTTTTTCGTCCAAATGTGCTTCATTCCAAGATTTTTCTTCCAAAAGGCCTAAAAAGTGAAAAGGAACGAAATTAAGCAGCAACGGATATAAAATGTGTCAAAATAGGGCTTAAATGACCCTCTAAAAGCGTACGTTTTAAATCCTTATCAAATATCCCTACACTTGGTATTTGCTTTGTTAGTGCAAATATTACGATATTTAATCTATACAGTCTCGTTTGTTTTGATTGATGACAAACATGTAACTTGTAATACATAACGTAAAATGTACAAGTTACATGTAATTACATTTGTCTCAACATACATTCAACACCTCTCGATGTCTCAAGTCCTCGTATGTTACAACACAGGTTCGTACATGTTTGTTATGTGGCATTATGATCAAACCCATTAACAAATCATTTAGAATGTTTAAAATACGTTTAGAGTCACTAAGTATTTTAATAGGTTAACCATTCTATTTCGAACTCATTTTACATTTTGCATTCACAAGTATTTTATACAAATACATCTTCTCTAAAATGTCTAACAAATATATACTTTTATTTGTACAAGTAAACTAACTACAATATTCATACAAGTACTAAAGTTTACTTATACTTGACAAAATATATTTTATTTTGACAAGCACTCAACTAGATATTTTATTTTACAAAAGATTACTTACATTTTATTTACAAGTAACTTACCTTTTTAATAAGTATATACATTTGTTTAAATGTATTTTTCATAAAAAGGAAAACACTCTTTTATTACCTCATGCATAATGTTATCTAAATCTTTAAAAGATTTTGGAAGATATTCTAAGATATCAAATCTAATAAATTATTATATTTTTGATTACTACTTTTGGTTATAAATACCATCACATGGTTTTGTCATATGTTCATCCCTTCCAACATACATTCTCTCTAACATTCTTTCATCACTTAGATCTAGAGATAAACATGTAGTAGCATACATCAATCACCCTCACCATCACATGATCATGATGCTTCTAACATTCATCTTTGTTGTAAGCATATTTTACATTTTGATCAACCAAGGAAAGTTTAGAGATCTAGCCATCCTCATTCACCAAAGCATATCAACATATGAAGATTCAAGATCTCTTGATATCCTCATCGATTGAAGACTTCTTATTTAAGAAGATCATTTAGATTAGTCATTCATATCCATTAGACATTTATGTCATTGATCATCATTGTAAACATTATTGCATCATCACAACACTTTCACCAAACTAGATTAGATGGGTTATGTGTTTGCACCATAAAACACAAGGTTTGTTATGTTGGGCCATAAAACATAACGAGGGTGGTTGTGCCGAAAAGAACTCGACATCTAGCTTAGTGTCGGAAATATTGTATATCGACGTTAGGTTGGTTCTACCTCGAACTAGAACCCGGTATTTAGCTTTGTACGGAAAAAGTGTAGCGGCGATTGTAAGGTTTTCTCATGAGAAGGAGCTTGTTGATTTTGTGAAGTAACTCTCGAGTTGGGTACTCGGGAGTGGAGTAGGCGGAGAGGAGATCCGTGACCGAACCACTATAAATCCTCGTGTTCGGTTTACACTTTCCTTTCTTTATCTCTTTACTTTTATAATTGCTTGTGATGTGGTTTGATGTTTATGCTTGTGTGACAACTTTGTTTACTATGCTTTATATTAGTCACAAACAATAATTGGTACTTTCATATTATAACAAGCTTCATAAACGATTTGATACAAAAGATCTAACGTTTTTAAACGGTAACGTATTCACCCCCCCCCCTATACGTTTTCACATGCTTGTCCTCAAGCAAATGTGCTTTTGACCAATCAATTTATAAGTTAGGGGGCATGAAACATTAGTTTAAAATAGTTTACAACAAGTAAAAGCGCCACAATAGCCATAACAAGCACGGAAATTATATACTAGCACCTCACAAGTGGTGTTTAGATTCTCTCATCTCTCGGGTTTATATGAAATATAATATGAATGGAAATGAAAGATAAGCACTCATTACCTGGCATAGTACATAGATTACCATAAGCTTGAGAATAGATCAAACCTCCACCGCTTTGGCGTAACCACCTAGGAACAACTATCTAAGAGGTCTTTACAAGGGTTGTAACATTAGGCTTATGGTAAGGAAATAAAGGGTTTTGTTGGATAGGGGATATTTAGTGGTGGCAAGTCAAAAATCTTATGTTACAAGCATGTAAAGCGTGGCGTTGCTAAGCCAAGACTCGACTCACTAGACTAGATAACTTGAAACAAAACAAACATAAATTTAAAAACATAAACATAAAGATAGATGTAGGATGATAGCCCGTATGTTTTTCTTCATTTTTTTCATTTTTTTTAACACTCTCTATTTTCGATTTTTTTTTCATATCTTTTTACTCTACCATCTTCTACGATAACATCAAAATATAAGGGATTTATAAGAGCATCCCTACACTTGAGTTTTTATTTCTCTAACACTAATTGACCCGATTTGAAAAGATCAAAACACTTGGAGTATTTAATTACGTAGACAAATGGGAATTTGAATTTATCGTTCTTTCCCGTTACTCCATAAAATATTACTTTTTACCCATGAGTCCCAATCGTCCCAAAACTGTGTACAAAAGATATGACTCGACTTAGCAACCATGCAAGTAACTAAATATTTGAACTAAGGGTTTAGTAATGATAACAATAATGCACTAAAGATGAGTGCATACAAGGTAGGCTAAGGCGATTTGGGTGTACATTTGGGGGTGGATTGTAAACAATGCTCTTCATTGATATTTCAAAAAACCGAAACATCACGAGAACCGCGAAAATGATAGGCTCTGAGGGGTTAAATAGGGGTATCGTGTACTAAAGATGAGTACATCGCAAGGGTGTGGGGTAGTTACTCAACCGATGTGGAAGATGTAATTATAATACAGGTTTCAAACAAGGGTTATCCTAATGCCTCTTATCACTTAGTTACTCCTAACTACACAAGTGTAGTCTCACTAGCGATCTCGGAATGCATCACAAAACAAGTTCTAGAATCTATTATACTACCGGTACACTCTCTAAGCATTAAAGGTGAATGCTTTTATTCCTAATGATATAGGGGCGAACCTCACATTTTTGGGGTGGAATTTGAGTGGTAAACGGTTTTTTTGTGCTAGTCATATAATTTCTATCCATGAGACGCTTTATTAAGACTAAAGTTTAGCTCATAAATATCGTAAAAAGTTTAAATTTGGCGCTAAAATTGCCCTAACGAATATTTCTCATAGTTTATTACACAAATTACTAAGGACAAGACAAATGATCAAGTGAGTGAATAGTTTCTAAGTTCCCGTTTTATTCTCCCTTCCTACACTTAAACTGAACATTGTCCCCAATATTCCTTGAAAACATCAAAGTTATGATAAAGGAAGGTAAGTAAGGAAAAGAAACTAGTACTCCACGATTAGCTCGGTAGGATCGTGTGAAGTTGCGGTTAAATTCTCTTCAAGAAGAATGCATGAGTAATAAGCTTCATCTAGTTTGTGTTTCTTCTTCTTGCCCAATATAACCTGCACACTTATAAGAAAACAAACGAAACCTTCGCGTAAAATCGTGCGGTAAAACTATATATGACGCACAACTACACTAGAAAGCAAGTAAGATATAATGCTAGTGGAATGGATGTTTGCAGTTTTCGGAAATTTAAGACACAGGAATTTCAAAAATTTATAAGTTGTAAAGAAAATGAAAAGCGAGTAATCTATTTCTACATAGCGTGACATCGTCGAAGCTTTAATCTGACGCCGTCGAGTTGTCTGACAGAAAGTGGTCTCTGCGTTTTACGGAAAAATTTGGAAAAATACATCATTAAAACACAAACAATTCCTCCAAAACATCCATTATGACTCAATACAAGCATTTGACTCTGACAAACACACAAATATATCAATTTCACTAATTGTAATTCTCATGTTCATGTTCTTAAAAAAAAGTATATGATCTTCCTACACTTATCCTTTTGTAAAATACCTTTATATGTAATTAAGACAAGGTTAAAGACAAAATAAAGTATTTTCACAAAGTCTAACATGAGAATAAATAACAATGAAAAAGATATAAGACACACAATAATTGAAAAACAAAATAAGCAAACAATTAAGCATGGGTTGCCTCTCACGAAGCGCTTTTCTTTATTTATGAGTCTTGTAGCTAGACTCGAAGTCGTGCTCCTATTTTCCGTATATCTAAGATGCCCATTTGAATGCCTTGACTCTTCCTTCATCACAAATGTATTCGGGGCCTAACTCTAGACAAGCGGTGTAGTGAACTTTATCCTTACAATCAACCTCAAAAGCCGGAATATTGTCCACATCTAGCTCACCAATGCCTTTAAACATTTTATTTTTGTAGGGCATTACATATTTAACACATTTGGTCCCATTTGAGAACTTGGCTATTCCTTCCTCTTGATCATAAATCATCATGGATTCCTCAATAAATGGTCTTCCAAGTATCACATCTCATAAGAATCCATCAATGATGCCCTTAACATCTTACAAGATCATGAAATCACACCTATATGTGAAATTACCTACAAAGACATGCAATTCTCTAGCTCTCCCAACATAGTTACTTACTTTCCTAGGATAAAAGGAATCCTTCCTAGGTCCTAGCTTTTCGCTCATGATCTAATTGTTATAGAGCCTAGACATTATGCTCATGGGTGCCTTATAGTCTATGTAAGTGTGATCCTTATACAAGTACCCAATCATGCATGGTATGTTAATGTTTCTAGGGTCACCCTTTTTTATGCTTGGCTCGAAAGGTGTTCGCGGGTAGTTAACTACGTTATAGTGATAGGCGCTTTCCTTTCCATTAGGGTATGACTTGAAATACTCATTAAGTTCCTCTTCCTCACTACCCTCCATAATTTCTAATACTTTATAATCTCCTTCCCCAATTTCATCATCCGGATCATCACTCGTGGTTGAATTGCTATCTAAAGTACTAGTAGTTTCCTTAAGGGATTTCTCAAGTGCATTTTCAATTATCCTATTCAATTTCTTAACTTATCCAATTTCACAAAAGATACGAGCGCGAAGTTGGTTGGCATAAGTCGGATCAAGTGGTGAGTTTTGTGGCGGATGGTTGTTTGGTGGGGCATTGTTGTTTGGTGGTGGATTGTCACCCATGGTGATAAGTGACAAGGTTACGAACAAAAACACAAAGAAAAGGGGACAGACTACAAGGAAGCTAATGAAAATGAGAAAAAATCTTACTTGATAGGAATCAAGCAAGAGAACCTAAACGAGATAGATATCTAACTAGCTATTCTATTCCCGTGCGCCAAAAACTTGATGCGGAAGGCGCGTTAAAGTCGAGAAACTTCCTTTTCACGAGCAAGTTTTTCAACCTCCCAGCGATGAACCTAATCGTTGTAGTGTAGTATGGGGTGGCAGGGATTGATATCGTTCTCTAGTGGAATAGGAATGCTAGTAAGAAATATATGACGAGAAGGTGGGGTTGAAGATGATTCTTTTTTTATCTTTTTTATGGTTTTCTTAGAAAGCTAAGGTAAATATCTCGGGAAAATTGGTTGGAGGGTGGTACTTCTACCGATTACTTTACTTTTACTAATTATATAATTATCTAATTACTACGGATAGCTAATCTAATTGAGGTGTTCTCGTATGATGATTAAAGATGTGTTCACTTAGATGCTATTACTCCCTAGTTATCTTTTATTGGTTTGTTGAGTTGTCACGTCCTTTACCTTAACGCGTTGTATTCCTAAAAGTCGTAGGGCGTGCGTATTCCCTAGTTCTTTGAGGTTATCTCTTGTATATGATTCACGGAATCGGCAAGCCTAAGATATTTCATCCATGCACCATATCATCATTAAGCATACTCAAGCATTAAACACAACGATAGCCTAGTTGCACTCCTAAACCAATTTCAATTAAGACAAGAAACAACCTAACAACAATCAATAACTAGGTTTCATAGCACAAGTAATTTAGCTAGACATGATAGACAAGCAAGCATACACATAATTAATCGAATATGGGGTAGACATAATGATAAATTGGATTAACAAACTTATCTTGATGTGTAAAATAGGGTATGAGACCCTAGAATACTGTCCAAGTAAGACTACAACTGAGTTAGGGTTTGCTCTCCAAACAATCTACCTCTTAAAATACAGAAAAATCGAATTCTATATATAGATTTACAATCGCGACGGCGTCACCTTTTGCATGGGACACCGTCAGGTCGCCGTCATTAGAGTTTAAATGCAGGCCGAATCATCGATGGGACGGCGTCACTTTAGAGTTGTGACGCCGTCGGTCTTTAGTTGAGACGTCATCTTGGTTCTAGATCTAGGTCGTCTGGAGTGAAAGCGTAAGTGGCGCCCTTCATATTTAAAGCGTGGCGCCGTCATGTTATATGTCCGAAATTTCACCGAGTCGCATGCATGTTTTGATCAAGTCTTCATAGAGGACGGCGTCGCCCTTTGGATGGGACGCCGAGTTCTCACGATCGATCTTAAGTGGCTTCGATCTTGAATTTGCCATTTTCTTCATGTATTTGCTCCTTTTCGTCCAAATGTGCTTCATTCCAGCATTTTGCTTCCAAAAGACTTAAAAAGTGAAAAGGAACGAAATTAAGCAGCAACGGATATAAAATGTGTCGAAATAGGGCTTAAATGACCCCCTAAAAGCGTACGTTTTAAATCCTTATCAAGGAGTGCGGCACGGATTACAATGTTGCATATTGGCTCTCTCAATAATCTTTTCAGCAAATTTAGACTGAGATAAAAACATGCCAGATGTTGTGCGGGTAGCGGAGATACCAAGAAAATAATTAAGAGAGCCAAGGTCCGTCATTGCAAACTCACAATGAAGAGCAGTAATAACACGCTGTAAAAATGCAGTAGAAGAAGCAGTTAATATAATATCATCCATATATAGTAACATATAGGCCATATCAGATCCCGAATAAAACACAAAAAGTGACGCATCAGTTTTACTATGTTGAAAACCAATCCGTGTGACAAATCCTGCAAACCATTGAAACCAAGCTTTAGGGGCTTGCTTAAGCCCATACAATGATCGCTGCAGATGGCAAACACAATCCGGGTGAGCAGAATCTACAAATCCAGGTGGCTGATGCATATAAACAGTCTCTGACAAGTGACCGTGAAGAAAAGCATTCTTCCCGTCAAGCTGATGAATAGGCCAAGCACGGGTACAATGCTAGACTAAGTATAGTGCGTATAGTAGCTGGTTTGACCACAGGACTAAAAGTCTCATCACAATCAATCCCCTGCTGTTGACTGCAACCATTTGCAACAAGTCGCGCTTTATACATGCTTAATGAACCATCTGCATGAAACTTATGCCTGAAAAGCCACATAGAACGAACAACATTCACATTAGCAGGACGGGGCACAAGTACCCACGTACCATTAGTAATTAAAGCATTGTATTCATCTAACATAGCTTGTTTCCACTGAGGATCACGAAGAGCGTGAACATGAGAACATGGAAGCGGAGAAATAGTGGTAACATGACAATTAATACACGCAAGAGGTTTAGAAATACCGGCTTTAGCACGTGTGACCATCGGATGAGTATTGACAGTGGAAGCGGGTATAGTAGCTTGTACGGTTTGTGGATTTTCGGTTTGAGGTGTAGGCAGCTGAGGTGTAGCTTGTGTAGGTGTATGGGGCTCCGCGGTTGTGGGCTGCTCAATGGTAGCGGGTTGTTGAACGGGAATAGGTTGGGTGGGAATGGTTTGGGCGGAAGTAACAAGGGGTATAGGTATAGTGGGTTGGGTATGGGAAGGTGGTAGGCTAGCTTGGTTGAAGTGTAGTGGGCCAGATGGTGATGGGGCGTGCGTTGGTAAAGGAAGAGTTAAAAACTCATAGGTGGTGGTGGAAGGCTTGGTGAAAGATTGAAAAGGAAAAATATCCTCGTCAAATCTAACATGGCGGGAGATGATTATTTTATTGGTAGATAAGTCAAGGCATAGATATCCACGGTGGTTAGCGGGGTAGCCAAGGAACACACAAGGAGTAGAGCGTGGCTCGAGTTTATGGGTGACATTTATGTAGGGATAACATAGGCACCCAAAAACACGTAAGTTGTCGTAAGGGGGTGGTTTGTTGTAAAGCTTGGTAAAGGGTACCTCGTTTTGTATGGCGGTTTATGGAAGAATATTTAAATGTAAGCAGCCATGTTAAGAGCTTCTACCCAATAAGAGGGTGGTATGTATGCTTGAAAGAGCAAAGTACGGATAATATTATTAATAGTACACAACATACGTTCTGATTTGCTATTTTGTTGTGAAGTTTTGGGGCAAGAAAAACGAAATTGAATGCCATTTTGTTGAAAAAGGTTATGGAAACGGGTGTTGTCATATTCACCCCCATGGTCACATTGTAAAGCCTTTATGTGGACACCAAATTGTTGAACAACATAAGCATGAAAAGTAACAAACGTATCATACAAATCAGAATTTTTGTGCAAAGGATAAACCCAAACAAAATGCGAGAAATGATCCAAAAAAAATAGCATAATATTTAATACCACTCTCACTCGGAATAGGAGATGTCCATAAATCCGAGTTGACAATGTCAAAAATAGATGCAACCTGCGACTCCGAAGTATAAAAGGGAAGCTTTATTTGTTTTTCTAATTGACACGCGTGACACAAAGCGGACAACTTTGATTTATTACATGAAATGAAATTACTAGACTCTAAACGACGAAGCACATCTTCACCGAGGTGCCCGAGGCGTCTGTGCCACGTAGTATGACTGAACAAAAGCAAAGCAAAAAGAGGATGTGTGGATGATTGTTGCGTAACCGGGTAAAGATCGCCCGTGCTATCACAACGGAGGAGAAGTCTGCCCGTCTGGTAATCCTTCACAGAAAAACCATAAGCGTCAAACTCAACGAAAATGTCAATATTACGTGTAAATTGAAATCAGATTTTTAATTATGTGCGGGGTGACAAGTATTTGATTTAGTTGTAATTATGTGCTATCACCACTTTATATTTCAAAAATGAAGGTATAATGGTAAATTTTCTATATTTTTTTTCTTATTCTTTTAAATACAAACAAATAAAAAAAAACATCTCACATAAGTTCATCATCACCAATCATTTATGTTTCTTCTTCATCTCCACAACAATCACCCTTTTTCATCTTCATACCCATCAAACCTTATTCTTTCTCTTTCATCTTCACCACAATCACCACCACTACCAATTAGTGTAAATATTGGGAGATCACTTACCACCAGTACCAATCATTGTAAATATTCTTCCCAATATGATTGAATTATTATTAGACCCATATCTAAATCAAACAACTTGCTTCTTGTCAATTTAGCTGCATATGTATACATGTTTGTTAATTTTTTACACATTAATTTTCCAGGAAAATATAATTACTATGTTATAAAAATGAAACCCCAAATTCACTGCTAAAACTACAACTGATGCAATTATACACACCGATTAATGAACATACATGGATAGTAATTAAAGAACACCAACGAATACATAAAAATATTCTAATATAAACCTTAAAGAATAACTAGTATACACTAACACATTTATACAAGATCCAATAACTATATACAAGATCCAATTACTAATTATTTGAACACCATACGTCCATGCTATCACCGCCACCCACACCGTCATAAAACTGTCACCGCCATCACTACAGCAAACACGCCGCCATCACCGTCATCTACACCAGAACATAACCCACCACACCAACACATCGTTTTTGGTTAGAATATGTAGAAGACATAAATGGAAGATAAGAGAGAGATGAAGAGATATTTGATCGAGTTGTTTGGATTGATTTATTACTAGTTTTGTTTAGGTGGAGAGATAAGAGAGAAGATGAAAAAAAACTGTATATCGATTGGTAGTGGATAATGATGGGTTGGGAAAAGACTAATACAATAGTAACCGGTTGCACAGGTTACAAGTTGCAAAGATAGACCATATGAGGAATATTAGAACACATTCAACAAGTTTGATAGGTGATAATAATATTTTTGAAAGTTCGTTATTTAACATTAAAAATTTTTAAAAATTCATAGCCAATCAATATAATTAACCCATTTTGATAACACGATAAAATGACAAGCTGGTTACATAAGTTTAGCCAAAAACCCCTTCATCCTATTAAAAACAAATCACGGTATATGATACTTTTATGAGTTTATCCTAATAAAAAAACATCATAATACTTTTATCCAAATAAAAAAAAACATTAAACAAGTCACGCGAAGCCAAAACTTCAAAGATTATTTAATTGACATGCTTAATTGATATAACTACTTCTAAACTTACCATTATGTTTGTGACAACATATTAACTCACATCTCACAAATTAATAAACGATTGTCATGTCAATTTAGACATAATTTTAGTCATATTTTTAATCATCTTAGTCATATTCCAAAATACGATTGAGCATATATGACTGTGAACCGAACCAAACCGAGAAACCAAGCCTAACCGGACCGACTGTATCAGATCGAACATATTTCAGACACGTCACTGGTCCACCATTTTTCTCATATTCAGCCCTCGGTCTGGTTCAATTTCACGCACGATCGGCCATTATGCTTTGTTGGACGGGGTCTGACTGACGAACTGAATTGGACCGTCCTGATCCTGGACCAAACGTTTCGGTCCGATCTCCGGTCTTTTGTTTTGGACCAAATCGGTTTTCGGTTTTTGGTCCAGTCTGGTTTTGATCGGTCCAGTCCCGTTTTCGAACCATGCTCAACCCTATCCCAAACCCAAAAGATATGTGCGCGGAGCATTTACGAGCTATTAAGGTTCTGAAATAATGATTAGATCCTAACGCTACTAGAAAAAGTTTCAAAATTCTAAGGCTATTTTTACCTATTTTACACACTAATGTTTAATTATAATTACCTTACAAAACACTGAACATTTACTGCCAATTCTACTAGTTATGACTAGCTATCGTTATTTTCTCCAAACATAAGTTAAGACACAAGTAACAAAATATGTAGTGTTAAATAAGTATAGCCAAAAATCCTTATAGCTACTTTTGTTTGCATAGCTCTAAAGTTAGGGCACTCGGTATGGTGGCTCAAACTGGCTTGATCCAATTTGCCATTTTAGTGCCACATCAGCAAATCACTTAACTCACTCGCACATCAAAATACTCTCTTCTCATGGCTCGAGGGAAAACGCCTCATCCACCATTTTTTTTTCTTTTTTTTTTCAACCCAACCAATTTTTCATTAATTACATTAAAATAAAAATAACATTTTTTTAAAAATTACAAAATTAAAATAACAAAACAAAAATAAATTAAAAAGAAAAAAAAAAGAAAAAGAAGAAGTTAAACTTGTTAAAATTTGTTTGGTCCAACAGCCCATTTCCCGTCTATTTAAAAAAGAAGTTAAACAAAAAAGAATACAATAATCATCTTGTTCTTCTTTATCATATCACATGTATACACTTAACACACACACACACAAACGCGCACGCGCACACACACACACACTAAAAACACAACACAAACACAAACCCATTTTATAAATACATTAAAAAATAAAAAACCACAAACACATAACTCACGCAAGCCACTTTAGTCACACCTGAACTCGCACACGGGGAGGGGTATAGTGGCTTCGAATTGGCATCAGTTTGGTTGCCATATGGGACTGGCGCGGGTGGGATGCCACCTTACTAGTGCTCTTATATTGATGAATTAAAGAGAGAAAGTTGCTTGTGCTTGTGTTTTTTGGGCATATGTTCAATAAAATGATAACAAACTCATTCTTACCAAAAAAAAAAAAATCCGACGAGAATGTAATTTTTCAAACCTAACAAGAGGGTTGTAGAAAACTTGAAAGGGGTTGAATAGTTTTACCGATTAAAACTTTTAGATAGACTTATGTCAATCTATTTTGGACGTGTATTGGATATTGATAGTTGGATGTAAATAATCTATACTAAGAGATAGAAAAAGAAAAACACAACCATAACACAAGTATTTATAGTGGTTCAGCTACAAAGTCACCCTCCTTGCCCTACTCCACTCCCCGAGTACCTAACTCGAGAGTTTGTAATAACTACACAACACAAGCTCCTTTTCTTGGCGGGGAAGCCTTCACAACGTTGTTTACACTTTTTCTGGTACAAAGCTAAATACCGGGTTCTTCACACAAGGTAGAACCTAACCTTTGTCGCCTATACTTTATCCGGTACAAGGCTACATACCAGGTTCTTCACACAAGGTAGAACCAAACCTTACACGACGTCGCCGACACTTTATCTTGGTACAAGGCTAGATACCTAGTTCCTTTATAATGGATGAACTAATCCAAGAACCACTAGCTAACACAACACACCTATGACATACTTGAGAGTAACCAACAACAAGAGAAATTTCTGTGATCTTGTGATGATGATGAAGTCTAACAAACCATGTATTTGAGCTTGCAAGTCTTTTAAGCTAAACGTCGTGATCCCGCCTTTAAGAGGAACCTAGAGAATCACTACAAGAAAAACTAAATAGAGGATCCTTGGATCTGAAATTAGAGAAGTTAGAATATAGAGAGAATATATATCTAGAGTGGTTGTTCAATAAGAAAGAAATGGTTCACTATTTATAGGCATTTCTGGTCACAGTTCACTCGGATCCCCCGGATCCCTTTCAAAGGGATCCGGGCATCCTGCCAGTGTATTCCAAGGGATCCGGCTATCTAGTAGTACCAGTCCGGATTTTGGGTTATAATTTCGAGTTTTGGGTTATGGGTTAAGGTCCATAGTTCATGTGATGTCATGCATGATGTTAAAGATATCTTGGTTCATGGATCATGTATATTACCCATTTTTTATGTCATGCATGATGTCATGCAATGGGTTATGGCTTTCCGGTCAAGCTCCATGGGTCATGAGTTTTGGGTTATGGATAGTCCAAGCTTTTATATTACAAGTTACATTTAACTAGTATGTATTTTTATAAGAATGTAAGTAACCAAAGTTACTTATAAGTGTTTTATAAAGAAGGTTTTGGTAAACTATTTAACTAAACATGTTTAAAGGTTTATTTGTTTAGTGAAATGAGTTAGTAAACTATTGGCTCAAAACATTACGTATTTTATTTATTTCGTTAAAATGAATTTACGTTTGTTATCGACAAAAAATAAAAAAATCGTAAAATATAAATAAACGTTTTTATGGTTTATTTGTATTAACAATGGCCAAATACACCCCCCCCTACATCCTTAATAAAATAACTATTGTGATTTTCTTCAAACACTAAATTTTGACTTCTTATATAATCTTCGATGTGAACATTAAAAATTATTATGATAGTGCTAAAAATGAATATTTAAAGAATATGTTTACACTAAAAAATTTACTCTAATGTGTTGCACTAAATGTACTTTAAATAAATAATAATGCATAACTAAAAAATGTAAGTTAATCTAGATAAGTCAATATTGAGTTTATTTTTATCGTGTTGATGAGAAACTGTTGGGATGATTCATAGCCCAAAGTCCCTTAAGTATATATTTGAATGAAAAACACCCCAAGTGTATACCATCTCTGATGAACAGTCATCAGAGAGTCATTCACAATATATTCCTCAGAGTCTGAAGGAGAAAGACTCATCACTATCTGAGGCGGAACTCAGAGACTGAAGATAGGAATCAAGATTTAGATGATGGAGTTTGAGAGTGATGACAATTACTCTCTGACTCTCTGAGAGATCTTCCTAACCAATGACACTTTGATTGAAGACTTAGTTATTCTTTAGAGCAACTAAGGCGTTGAAGAATGGGAGGGAAACTTCTTGGGAAGATAAATTATCAAAGTTCTTATCAAAGGTTAAGAAGTAATTAAGTACAAACAGTTACGCCTTACAGCTGTATTAGAAATAGAAGCAAAGTACTATTTGGACTTTAGCATGTCTAAATGACAAGTTTATTCTATCTCACAAATACCCATAACATATACACCTATAAATAGATCGAAGTAGATAGAATGGATTAATTTTGCATATTAAATCGTTGTAACAATTTCAAGAGCTCAAACCCTTCTCCAAAGAAGAACTAAGTCCTAGAGTAATATTCTATTGGTTAGCATAGTTCTTACTTAAACACTCAACATAGGTTTTGTGTTTAGGTTTAGAGAGAAGATTACAAACACACTTGTCATTCAATCCCAAGTGTTGTTCCGCAAATACAAATTCTTCGTGAAATAATCAAATAAGAATTAAACGTAGGAAAAACTTGAGTCATATATTTTGATATATCTTTTACTAAGTTTTTCTTTCATTGCATCATTATTAAGCATGGAACATGGTTAGATTAACTTTCTAGTTAAACTAACCTTGTAAAGGGAATAACAAGTGGTATCAGAGCGGGTGGATGTTTCTTAATCTAGATCCGTTCTTGATTGACCGTTAATAATACCAAACGGGTTTGAATATTGGCATATATAATTCAAACCCGATCCTCAACATAGACCCCACCAAACTTGTTCTCCCATACCTTCATTTCACTTCTTGTCTGTACGATTGAGTACCTCCACACTCTTTCGTATAGTAAAAGGTTCCAAATGCTTCTTTTCCAACTCATTCAACCACACCTCAAATTATAACTTCCTTGCAAGTACCACTGTTCAAGAACAAAGTTCACTAGGACAAAATGTCCTGAGTAAATGTTTTCATCTTCAAAACTTCTGAACAAATGAAGCTTGTGAAAATATGTGTACTAAGACACACAAGTTAAAAGTGTGGTTATGGTTACTCTCAGAAGCAACCAAGGAAGAGAAAGAAGCATGAAGCATTCGTGCAAAATTGGAGCGATATAAGTCAATTGAAGAAGGGCGCATTCGAGGAGAGGATATGTCTTTATGGAATGTTCATCCAGAGGTGTTAGTAAAACAAGATAGCCACTGATCTTTCAGAAACTTCAGGTGAAGACACCAACAACAAAGAATCGAGCCAAACAGTCTATTATTCTTTGTTGTAATTTAGTTGTAAGTTGAAGCAATCATGCTCACTTACAACTGATCAATTTAGGCTATTCTCATATTCTGATGGTAGGAGATTGTTGACTAAGAAAAGATGACCAAACAGTCTATGATTTACTTAAAATAACCTATTTTTTAAAGTGTTGAACCACAAGTGACTCAAGATCTCTGACAAAAGAAGTTCGAGACCTAAGAATCAATAACATGGTCAGTTTCAACAAGGATTTAGAAGATAACTACATTGTTATTTTACCTTATTGTAAACTTAGTATGTAAGAAGAAGCCGTTATGCTCACTTACTACTGTTAATTTGGGTATTTGTATATTCAAATAGCGGACATTGTTGGGTCTGAAATCGGCCCAAATTGTCTATGACAAATATTTAAACATAAAATAGCCTAATACACCCTCTGAAGGTCAGGAGCATAAAAGTATCTGATAAAGATCAAAGAGAATGTCACTTCATAACTATCAATATGAACTTGATAGTTATCAGAAGTGAGATACTCCCTGATAGTTATCAGAGAGCATGTATCCCTGATTATTATTTGAAAGGTATGACTCACTGATAAAAGAAATTAATGAGTGTTGTATAAAGCTCAACCAACTGTCTAGTTTCAGGGACGTCAAAGACCATCTGAAGAAAACACTTCACAAACTGATGCGATGTCAGGGAGTAATTTACAAGGAGCTACAAATAACATCAAGGTCACTGAGATCTGATAAATGTTTCTCTGACTCTGAAGACTTAATTCAGATTTGACAACCTCATCCTCTGAATGTATGGGCGGGAAACTTCTTGAAAAATATAAGTTTCAAGTACTTATCGATATACGAGAAAAAGGCATTGGGACTATAAGTTGTCAAATCGGGTAAGCCCAAAGTACACTTAAGACTAGCCTACTAGGTACGTGCCTATCTATTGCAAGTTGACAAGTTACTATGCACCCATGTGCATCCATTGTTTCCCCCTCTATATAAACCAAAGGTTGTAACCGAGTTAAGTAGAGATTCAAACATAGAAAATAATACAAAGTATTATAGTTAGGATCCTCCTCTCCTAGGATCAACAAAGCAAAACTAGTTGCCTCTTGTTGTTTGATTTTGGAGAGTTAATTTGTCATCAACCGGGATAGTTTTTCTTAGGCTATCCCTTGTAACTCTTTGATTTATTTCTAATAATATTTATAACGTTGATGAGTACAAATGATGTTATTAGCGTGTAATAGTCGTTCTCACACAAACCCAACCTCTATGTTGATGTTCATCAGTTTTCGTCACTTGCTTAAACTGTTGTTTTTATCATTCATGGTTTGTGTGAACGTATAGAAATATACTTTATATATATTAGTAAGATATCAAAGGATTAATAAGTAACGACTTTTGAAATAAATGAATAGCATTTAGTGGAATGAATAGACATAGTACTGCATTAAATTTCGTATTTTTTGCTCGTTTATTATTCATCGCACTAACTTAGTGTCATGTTTAGCGCCTACTTAAGAAGCAATTTTGATACATGTTGTACTATTTTAATGCAAAAGATACACTTAGATGCACTTAGATAGTTAGATGCTCACATCATAAATGTTCCAAACGATAATTTTTCACTTTGTCTCCATGTAGCATAACCTTCCACAATGCACATATAATTTGGTCTAAACAATGACCACATTTCACATTCACTTGGGTTCATAAATTGGCTATCACAATCTACATTTGATATTCACTTGGGTAGAGTGTATGTTGATTATTGAGACCCACATCCTCTATTTAGGCAAATTTGCATGCATAGAGAACAGTTTCCTTTCCTCTCATGTGTGATTTTTTCAAGATAAGACAAGAATACCCTTGCTTCACCTCCTTGAAAACCCCCCACCCCCAACTCAAAACCTGACCTCTTTTTAGACTACCCACATTTTCTTCTAGCCAAAAAAAAAGAAGTCTCTCACATGCTGAGATGGAAACTTCAAAGAAACAAAAAACATATATTTTCTTGCACTATTTTTGAGTTTCTCTTAATATAGTCTCAAGACATGAAGACAATGATGACATTTTGGTTGTTTCATATGAAGAGGGTTGCTTTTGTTTCTAAAGGTGGTGCACTTAAGAAAATGGTGGCTAAGAAAAAGCTTTGGAAAATGGTGTTTTTCATTTTGTTAACTTCTAGTGCTGGTGCTTGCGGTGGTGGTCATGGTGGTTGTCTACGGTAGGTGGTGGTGGTAGTGGTGGTGTTGATATTGGCGGGGAAGGCTCAATCTAGTCTAGATTAGTTAATGGTAGAAAATAGTTACATAGTATGATGTTTGGTCTTGTCATTAGTTTATCTGATGAACAGGTTTGTCTTTTTATTTACAGTATTATTTTGTTTTTATTGTTTCTTAGTTTTTTTTTACTTTAAGTTGTCTAGTTACTATTTTTTTTGGGTTTTTTGGTTGTGGTTGAATATTACTGATATACCCTTTCTTTATGTTTTAACCGGATTCAAGAGTAATGTTTTACATGTATGAAGTGATGAAATGGTACACATGTTTATAGGTTCTAACTTACAAATATGCTTTGATAGTAGAGAAAATATATACTAGTAAATCATTTGTCACTCGTGTGTGCTAAATGTCATCTATTGTGCCATAATAAGAGCAAATGGCATTACAATGTATCCTTAGTAATTAGTATCATTCAAATAACATCGAATGTTTGTCTCACAACCCACCCTAATGTTATGGTCTGCTTTATTGGCTTTGTCATTTGGACGAAGTTGGTTTTTAGCGTGTGTTTAGATATGTTTTATAAATGAATAGTAATGCATCGAATTTAAGTTGGCGTATCTCAAATATGCGTGAAGTTCTCTTCTTTCTGAATCCTTATCCTATGATTATAGTTGACGCTTAATTTGTTGTTATTCTATTGTGTTGACATGGATTAGATAACATTAATTTTTGGTGTCACCGTACCTAAAGCTCTAGATTTCTAACGCTAGTAGCCTAGTATAAAGTATAAACTCCACCCATAATCCATATTCTCATGCTCAACATGAACATCTGATAATTTACTTGATTAAACCTGTGCAAATTGTTAATTTGGATATCACATTGTAGCTTAAGAATTTTTAACTCATTTTTAGATTATATCTTTTTTTATAAAAAGAAGAAAAAATAGGTATAGAGTGGGAGTAGGGAGTAGGGAGCACGTGTGTAACAATGACACGACGCCACTATGGGCCAGAAGGTGGGTTGGTGGGGCGAAGCCTATGAAATATTGAAGTTGACAGGTCAATGAAAACACAATCCATTAACCAAGAATCATATCAGGGGGAGGAGGTGGTAGTTTCATACCCTATCACTCGCCACGTCACCTCTATCCAATAAAACCTTCTAACTCAAAACTACCTTAATACTACCCTAACTGTAGCCAGGCAGATTGATCATACCCTAACACTATATTTCATAAAAGACAAAAAAAAAAGAGAACTAAGTTTATTTCCATTCGGCTTCGAACTCGATTTCATCCACATTTTCAAGTCTGCAAAGGCATGCGGTGAAATTTACTACCCTAACCGAACCCGATGCCTTACCCGCATCACTCCGTCATGCCTCATATTATTTGGTACATATGTATATTGCTTCAGCTCGAGGAATATAGCCTAACGTTTCACTGATTTTCTTTACGGTTCTTTTTCCACAATCTTATGACTTTTTCTTCTAAAGTATTGTAAGCCGTCACCCTAGCAGATTTAGATTAGATATACAGTGTAAGTTTTATGTTGTGGTGATTCATGCAGACCAATGTAAGGGTGATCAAACTTATCGTATCACATCAACTCCACATCAACAATCATTTTGTTCGGCAAATCAACCGCTAAACACTGAGATAACTAACAAACTAACTTTAGGGAAACGGTTACACTTTTATTAATAAAATCTAAATTACAATAAATAAAATTAACAAGAATAAATAATGTAAAATTAAATACAAACAGAATGTAGCGGATAAACGATAATTAAATAAAATAATAAAATAGTCAAAAAAGACTTACTGATCACCAATAGAGATCAACAAAGAAGACTAAAAAAAGGCACGTGTTTGACACGCTTCCTTAAAACAGATTCGCCGTCTGCTTCCTGCAGACAACAACCAAAACAAGAAGTTGATCTTGACTTAACTAAACCGCTCGGAATTTCATCTTAAGAGATGCGATTCCATATGTTGGAAATCAATAATAACTATTGATTTGATGTGTGAAAAACTTGTGGAATTAGGGCCTCTATTTATACTGATAGACTTCTAAGTACTCATCCCACCGATGTGGGATTGAAAATAAACCATTTTTCCTCTTTAGGCATGGTACCGAATGCCTAACTTTGAGACCCGATATCTCATTCACATCAACTCTATTTTGGACACATAAAAGCTTATCATGAAGCTCTCTTCGAGGAGAACGCTAACCTACAAACTATTATTCATATATGTGACACATACATATAGATAATTGTGTCCAAAGTTGGTCAAAAGTCACTTTTGCCAACCAATTTTCCAACAATCCCCACATGAATGGAGATCGGTCGTAATACAAAAATTACGATGAAATTCCAATAGTTGAATCTTGCAAAGGATAGGTAGGTTTGACCTTTGAACCTTCCCTGTGAGATGCACTTAGTCTCCTAGATCCGAGTAGACGCGATGTCCTTGAACTCACCTTTGTTTACGTGAGACGACATTACACTTCACACAAGACTCTCCCGACATTGTCAAGTCCTCATAGTCGTGTTCGTTATGGTCATGAACACTAGCCCTGTTCTCGCAAGAGTTCTTAGGATTTGTGCCCCACAATTCCCTTGAGTCGACCCCACTTCTCTCTCACATAGGTGATTTCATCTTGAATCATTAAAACATATGTTTTGTGATTTCATCTTGAACCATTATGCTTTGTGATTTCATCCCGAATCATTAAAGCCATATGTTTAACCTCTCAACAAGTCACAATTGTTATAGGAATGGACTAGGAAGTTACAACATTTAGTAACTCCCCACATTGACGTGACTTCCCCACATTTCTATGATTAGGTTGTCCTATTGAACCCGGATCTTGGGATCTCCAACAATCGGGTTAGGTTTTCCTTCATAGAAACTCATTCCTTCAAGGGCTTTAGTCCCATTCCTTTAGACGACTTACTAACTAACTCTGCTTAAGCCTTCGTAAGCGGATCCGCAATGTTACCAATTGACTTTACGTAGTCAATCGTGATAACTCTAGTTGAGAGTAGTTGTCGCACCAATCAACGCCTATGATGGATATGTCTCGACTTACCTTTTACATTGTGATATGAGCTCATCAATTTCCAATTGACTATCACACTTTATATAGATGGTCGTTACGGTTTACGCCATCTTGGTATGTCCTCTATGAATTAACGAGATATCCAGATATTCTATAAATTTATCTCAAATGATAAATTCAAATTCCATCATAGATTTAGCTATAAAAGTCTATTGAAATACTTTCAAGATTTCCAAGACATAGCTTCCCACGTAGAGTCAACACATCCGCTCTAGTGGATCTAGATTCTTTATGTAAGAATCCATATTTGCATTACTCTATCATTAGATAGCAGTTGGATATCTTCCAAATGCAATATCATAAGTATCATAGTACTCGTGTAATTCTATTCAAATGGTCATCACTTGAATTATTGGTATATTTACGTAACCCGATTATAACTTCTAAATCGTGTCTCACATACGATCATTAGACACATAAGATGCCCAATATTCTTTGAGTATTCAAAATGGGCAACACCTCTACCTCTATTTTAAATAGATTTAAAAGATGTCGTTGGAGTTCTAGCTAGGCCGGAATCCCCACAATGAACCTCTTAAGAATATTGTCCTTATAATGTTTTGACTTCAAACAAATCCATTTGGTTTCATATGATCTTAGTTCCAAAATCATATCGAACAACCAATGTAGTTCATGTCAAATATTGACTCCAACATTTCATTAGTGGATTTGTTTACCTTGTTATCACTTAGGTGATAAGTATACCATCCATGTATAAACACACGATTACATATAAACCAAATGATATATTTTTTTCCCACATACATCCATTAATTTTGAATCCACGCTCTGACATGACGTGGTAAAAATTTAGATGTCATTATTTGGGAGCTTGCTTTAAGCCATATAATGACTTAACAAGCTTACAAACTTTGCTCTCTTGTCCATGAGCAATAAAACCCTCAGGTTGGTTCATGTAGATTTCTTCTTCTAAATCTCCGTTTAGAAATGCCGTTTTCACATCCATTTGGTGAACTTCCAAATTCTTAAAGCGGCAATAGCAAGTATCATCCTAATCGAGGTTATTCGCATAACAGGTGAATATGTATCAAAGTAATCAAGACATTCTCGTTGTCTAAATCCTTTTATTACTAATCTTGCCTTATACTTGTCAATGGTGCCATCGGCTTTCATCTTCTTGTTGAAGATCCATTTATAGCCTAGTGGTTTACAACCATGAGGTAAATCCACGAGCTGCCAAGTATGATTTTGTAAAATAGAATCTATTTCACTTTTAAAGGCTTCTTTCCATTGAGGCCCTTCTGAGGAAGTAAAAGCCTCTTGGTATGAATTAGGTTCGTTTTCAACCATAAAAGAAACAAAATTGGGTCCAAACGATTTCTCGGTTCTTGCCCTTTTGCTTCTTCTAGGTTCAACCTCTTCTTCCTCAGTTTGATCTTGTCTCTCATCTTGGAGATCATTATCAGCTCTTGTTGTCTCTTATCAGAACAACATTATCATCTTGATGCCTCTCATCATGAAGAACATCATCATTTAATTGCTCTCATCACGGACAACTGTATCATCTAGTCTAGATGAACATCCATTTTCTCGGATAAATAAGGAAACATAATTTCAAATAATGAAAGTTTTCCTTGATTCCATTATTGTATCTTTGTATATATTCGATTTTTCGAATCATATCAAAATAAATGATAAGCACCATCGTAATGAGCATATCACAAAATATACAATCCACGCTTTAGGTCCAATATTTTGATCCTTGGGTGCCGGACGAGATAGACACCCCACATTCGTAAGTACTTATAGGATGGTTTCTTCCCATCCATAGTTCATAGAACTATCTTCTTTTCCTTATGTGGGATCTTATCTAAAAGATAAGTAGCCAATAAAACCGCTTTCCCCACATGCCATGGCTTAAACCATGACTTTAACAACATGGCATAACCATATCTTTAAGGCACGTTCATTTCTATCAACAATTTTGTTGTGGTGTATAAGGAGCAATAAATTTATGTCTTATTCCATGTTTAGCACATACATGAAATGAAGACACATATTTACCTCCAATATCACTTCGAACCGCCTTGTTTTCGATAATAAGTTGATTCTCAACTTATTTGTATAGATCAATCTTGTCTATATTCTTACTCTCAAGTAAGTAAAAGTCGCAATATTTTGTACTACCATCAACAACTACGATGATGTACCTAATTGCTACCTTTGTAGATATCTATTCCAAATCACATAAAACTATGTGAATCAAGGGTTCGGTTAATTTTTTTTGGTCAACCGAGTGAAAAGACAATCTTGTCAATTTCGCTTCAACATAAGTTTTACTTTTTAATCCGTGTTCGTTTATTTAATTAAACAACGATTGAGTTAAAATTAACATGTCCGAGTTGGCCATGCTATACATTCAAAGGATCAAATAAGTTGAATTCATACTCCTTTTATTAAAACAAAAAAATTCATTTTAAACATTTAATGAAGGCATAACCCGTCCGACCAAAATTTTATTCAATGTTAACTCAATTTTATTTGATTAAAATAAAAATAAAGCCAAATTTATTAAGCAACCATCCGGATACAAGATTCCTACGAATCTCGGCACATACAACATGTTGGTTCACTTAAGCTCTTTTCCACATGTGAATTTCAATATCACATTTCTTTTCCTTGCTATTAGCAGTTATAGAGTTGCCCATAGATTGCATCTCTCCATTTCGCTACTTTGAAAGAGTTAACCAAACTCTTATCATCATACTCATGACATGATGCCCAAGTGTTAATCCACCATTTTCTAATGTCGGATCCCGCCTTGGCAACAATTTTCATTTCATTCGTGCCATTTAACCCATAGTTATGGCACATAAAATCAATGCTTTAAAGCATCTACCGTACACATAACTCGAGTATCGGTCTCCCTTTCATCAAGTTCGGAGCAGATTTTTAGATGTCACCATGACATTCGAACATTCTGTTAATATTCCATTATTAGTGTAACACTAAATTTGGAATAATTAACAACTTACTATATCAAAAGTGTTTGTTAACAAACACGATAACATCAAATTTTGTTTAAAACACTCATGCTTTGTAATATCCATTATACAAAACCGCTTTTAAACAAGTCTTCGATTAAACAATTAAACAATATCGCATATTACATAATGTTTTGAAACAAAACAAATTTGTAATATGATTTTGTTAATCATCCTTAACAATATCTTAATAGATCTGCATCACATGGTATAATTCTACAATGAAACTCGACAAGGTTTCAAAATAGATTTACTCTTTCAAAGAAACTCAACAAGGTTTCTATAGATCTACTTTCAAATGCATAAAGTGTCAAGAACTATATTTAGTTTATAATTAAACTCAACTCGGTTTAAATAAGCTAAACAAGTCAAAGAAACTTTTCCACAAAATATGATAATGACTTCTATTATCGATTTTGTTTCAAACAAACTCATCTTTGTTTCAATAAACACGTTCTAGTAATCTAATAAAATAACAACTTGTATTTTATGAGATTTGTTTCAATGAAACTCCACTTGGTTTCAATGAATCGATTTCATCGTGATATTTAACCATGTTAGTAATCGGCGCACCAATTACATTCGCAAGATTCACTAGGTCACAAATTATGTTACCATCGCTAACTTGTGAATATATAAACACTAAAACAGCTTAAAAACTGTTAAAACAATATGGTATCTAATAAACTCGACATGGTTTATGTAAACTTGTACCATATATGATTCCGAGAAACACAAGCTTGGTTTCAATATCCGATTTAAACAATAACATATGCAATAAATCGGTTTGAAAAGAAACTCATCATGGTTTCAATATAAACCGATTCAATAAACTGCTTTTAAAAATCGCTTATAAATCATATACCAAATATGTTAATTAAAATTACATTTAGTTATAAACCGATTTTCAAAGAAACTCAATCTTGGTTTCAAGAGAAAACAGTTTGTATAAAATCATTAATTATATAAATCGATTTTAATAAAGTGTTTTAATTTCACATACGTAACTGCTTTTAAAACCGTAGGAAACGGTTACACTTTTATTAATAAAATCTAAATTACAATAAATAAAATTAACAATAAATAAATAATGTAAAATTAAATACAAATGTAATGTAAGTAGATAAACGATAATTAAATAAAATAATAAAATAGTCAAAGACTTACTTGATCACCAACAGAGATCAACAAAGAAGCACTAAAAGCCGAGGCACGTGTTTGACACGCTTCCCTTAAAACAGATTCGTCCGTCTGCTTCCTGTGGTACAATGACCAAAACAAGAAGTCAGATTGTTGGACTTAACTAAACGCACTCGAATTTCATCTTAAGAGATGCGTATTCCATATGTTGGAAATCAATAATAACTATTGATTTGATGTGAAAACTTGTGGAATTAGGGCCTCTATTTAGACACAATAGACTCCTCTAAGTTTACTCATCCCATCGATGTGGGATTGAAAATAAACCATTTTTCCTCTTTAGGCATGGTACCGAATGCCTAACTTTGAGACCCGATATCTCATTCACATCAACTCTATTTTGGACACATAAAGGCTTATTGCGAAGCTCTCTTCGAGGAGAACGCGAACCTACAAACTATTATTCATATATGTGACACATACACATAGATAATTGTGTCCAAAGTTGGTCAAAAGTCACTTTTGCCAACCAATTTTCCAACACTAACCACACACAAAATGACAAAATAACAACTTTGTTAGGTCAAGCAGATGACCAAACTACCTCAAAATTGCTCCTTGCGTGAAAGGAGAGCTGCGTAATAGGGTATGATGACTCGAAAATGAGTCTATTCCCGACAGTTTAAGTGCCTAAGAGCATTAGGTATAGTGACATCAGAATTTTAGCCATTGGGGCCACACTAGTTGCCACATTATTTCAACACTTAAACATCTGAATACCTTATAATAACTAACTAGTGAGGTACCCGCGCGTTGCAGCGGCGGGTACTCTGAAATAAATTTTTTTGATAAATAATATATTTTAGTTTATTATGTTCCTTTTAACAATAAATTTACCGATATCAAGAATTTCAGATAGCCTGCGTCTGTTCAGACTCGAGTCCGCTTGGTCCGCGTCCATTCGGGCTCAAGCCCATTTGGCTCTGTCTGCGATTCGAGCTTGAATATTTGTAAATGTGCTTTATTATTTGCATGAGTGAAATTTAATGCGTAAATTGTGTTTAATTTGGTTTACAATATGCTTGATAATTTGTATTTCTTATGTAAGGGTGTTTTAATAACTGTATTAATTGTATTTATTGACCAGTTAAATAATTGACTACATTAAATATCATTAATGTGGTGTTTGTTGTACACTATGCTTCTTGTCTTGTACGTCTGAAAATTATGTGCATTAAAGTGTTGTACATTATGTTTCTTTTCTTGTAAGTAGTAGTCATTATAGTCATTGATAACATTGACCACTTTAATAGCATTAATGTTGTAAGTCTGAAAATAAGTCTCAAAATTTCATCATGCTTATTTTGTTGTACACTATGCTTATTTTGTTGTAAATCTGAAAATTGGTTGCAGCTATTGTACATTGTGCTTAAATGTTTGTAATTTTTGGTGAAGTTGTGTTTTTAATAGCATTAATGTTGTTTGATAGAATTTTGGTCTTAAAATAACACCACGCTTTATTTTGTTGTACAATATGCTTACTTTGTTGTAATTCTGAAAATTGGGTGCATTAAAGTGTTGTAAACCATGCTTAATTTCTTGTACGTCTTAAAATTAAGAGTGAAGTGACTTCGTGCATTATATGTAGTATAGATATAGATTTCAACACAATCATTTGAACCCCACCCACCTCACATCATTTCAACACTTCAACCTCAAAATACCATTTTATAATAATAAAACTTTTAAAATCAAAACTTTTAAAAATGAAAAGGTAATATTTTGTGATCTTACTCTCGTTGAAGAAACGGTTGCCATGTCACCGCCGAAATGGTTGCCATGTCATTTGGCGAGGCATCACAACCATTATACCCAATGCTCTAAGCCTTTCAAATCTTTGAAGTTTGTTGTTAGAGAACGCTTATCATATAACCATTTGTTATTTTTTCACCAAATCCCACAATATCTCTCACAAGATGACAAGATATGTGGAATGAAAGGTTTTTCAAGAGTCCACATAAACATGGACTTTTCTTCATAAGACTAAGATGTTGTTTGTTTATTAAGATATTCTGAATTTGACTCTAATTCGCACATTTAAATTTGAATCTCGACGTAAATATCAGAATTTGAATAAAATACTATTGTTTGTTTTTTCTAAATGTCTGAATAATATAAACATAATACATTTTCATTCTTACGATACATAAACGTTTATAAACATTATACATAACAACATAGTCATAAAATGGGTTATAATACATAAAAGTTACTAAAGTTTACAAAAAAAATTTCCTAATGTAATATAGTTTCATTTTGTTCATCCAGGTTACTGAACTTTGAAACTTTGTTCACTCGTAACTCGAACTTATAAAAGTGAATGTTCGTGTTATTGAACTTTGAATTTTGTTCACTCAAAGTTCTCGAACTTATCAAAAATATACATCCAAGTTACTCGGACTAACACCGAATTTTCAAGTGTATGCTTACCGAAAGTTTAGTAACCTAACTGAACAAAATGAAACTATATTACCTTAGGACAATTTTTTTGTAAACTTTAGTAACTTTTGTATACCATAACCCTCATAAAATTAATGTATCATAGCAACGTGAAAAAAAAAGTGTTAAAATAAAACATTTAAGTACAATGCATAGCAATTTGATCTCTTAAGTAGCCTTTTGTATTGTTGATATGTTATACTCTTATGTTGTTAAACATCTTCACCGTCTTATAAACCATCACTATCTATTAATCGTCTTATAAACCATCACTATCTATTAATATACGACGTTAGGACTGCGAAAAAGTAAAATAAGCTAACTACAAATGAATTAATAAGCTACAAAAGGCAAAAATAAAAGGGAAAAGCAGTTGGGAACAAATTTATACTAAGGGAAATCCTGAACTAATAAAAATGGAAAATAAGCTATCTAAAAGTCCTAATAAGCACTAAATTAGCTAAAGGAACTACACCTAAGCTAATGCCACTAAATGGAAACTAAGGGATCGAATATGCCAAATTGAAACCTAAATAAGCACAAAAAAAGAAGGTGGGGCAATTTCTTTGTTGGGTCTCTATTGCAGTCCCAAACAGGCCCAGAGGCTCACTTTTGAGCTTATTCTGAATAAGCTACAGTGGGGGTGAGCACCTGAGCTTATGGGACCTTGAAGACAAGCTAGGGGCAAGCTTTTGCCCCCACAAATACCTAATTTAAAGCTTTTAACAAGCTTAAAGGAGGGCTGCAAGGGGCTGCGATGGGACAGTAGTGACTGATCACAGTTAAGAAAGGACACAAGGTGCTAACTTAGGAGGCAAAACTAAAGCTACTAAAACTAAGACTACGATTTAAATAGTAAAAAAAACAGATAAAAACACCAAACAAGGATTATGTAAAACCAATTTTCTTGAATTTTGAACAAGAAATGAGCTATGAATGGAGCTTGTGAAATGGACAGTTGAGACAAAACCATGAAAGCAGTTAGTGATACTACTAAAAAAATTTATTTGCAACTTTAAACTACTTAGAAAGATCATAAAGCTGTGAACAATAGCACTAAACCAAATTATTTTGATAACCAAAATGGGTCAATACTAAGGTTTGACCCAAAAAGAGTCCAATACCAAACACCCCTTCAAGATTGAAAAAGGATTTTAAAAAGCATTCAGGCTTCTAAACTCAAAGAACTTGCTTGCAAACCTTATACTAATACCAAGGAGCTTACTAAAGCTTGTAAAATAGTTTTGAAACAACAATGGCACTTGAGGATATGGAAACTAAAACTTTTCATTAAACTAAGAAAATGCTTACAAGACCGAAAATTACAACCGAAATTAAATGTAATTTAAAGATTGCAATAAAGGAAATGACAATTAAAATAAAATGGACTAGAACTAAAGAAATTCTAGACAAGTTTTACATTTATCCCCAATGCCTATTTATACAAAATAAAATCTCTGTCTTGTCTTCAGTCTTCTTTCACTTTGTGCTTTTTGTGTGAGACAAACCAACCAAAAGCATATTTGTGCTTCCTCCATTCATTCACAGCCAATAGATTACTTCTTGGGAATCACTTTTAAACCTCAGCCATAGATGGATTTTTGTAATGGTGTGGATTGCCAAGTTGGCAAGTAAGACATGCGAGGGTGAGGAAACATGTGATTCTTCCCGGGTTCGGGATGGAAAGGACGGGGAGAGAGGAGGAAAATTTTAGGCGCCATGGAGGGTTTCGGGTAATAGAGTGATGGTGAGGTTGAGTGTTTTGGGGTTGGGAATGGGTAAAAGGGTTTGGCCGGTTTCGGGTTCAAGAGAAAGGGAAGAGGAGGAAAAGCTAAACATTGACCGAGTATTAGGGCATGGGTTGACCGGGTTGGATTGGTAGTGGACCGGGTATAAGGAGTGGATTGGGCATGGGTTATTAAATGGACTTGGATAATTAGCTTGGTACAAGGATTTAAAATGAATGAAAGGTGTAGTTAGGGATCAATCTTGCCAAAACTGAAAATCCATGGACCACGTATGTAATTCTGAAATTGTTTTCCAAGGACCAATCTTGACAATCTTTGATAGTGTAAGGACCATTTTTGCCATTTTCTGATTTTTTGCTCGTTTTCGCTCAGTTTTCAATCCTTTTGTACCTACAAGACATAAAACACACTCCGAGGATATTTTTGACATATTTTGATCGTATTTGGGTGTTTTTAGTCATTTTAGTGGTCTTAGGCGGGTAAAAACGATGAGTGAATAAGCACTCATCAGAGTGTCGTCAAATTTCTTTCCAAATATCACTCGTTTGGTAACCAAAATGGAAGTTAAAGGCATTGGATGAAAATGGAAAGGTGGAGGGCTAAAGCATCAAAAGCATAAAGTTATTTTAACAAAACACCCCACCAACCTCATTAACTCTTCACATTTAATTTTTCACCAAACAAATCCTACGCCTAAGATTCGCTCCACAAATCCGTGTTTCAGATCTTCATTTTGTAAGTGTTTTTGTGTTTGTAACATGATCATAAACAATGGTTTTGAATCATTTTGAAAAACAACGGTTAGATATTAATCTAAGGACGATTTTGTGTTCTACGCGTATGCGTATGAACACATAATCTTGTTTATGTGTTTGTGATTGAAATGGTAGTGTCAAAATGTTTGTATAATGTCAATGATACCATTTTTATCCACAAAACTCACCCAGAAACACAAATTGAATGATATTTGAAAATTAAGGTTCATGCGTTAATTTGAGTATTTTCAAATGAGAACGTTTTTGGTTAAAAAGATTGTTGTGTGATGTTGTTTACATGATGAATTGAACATATCCATGTTTAGAATCAACCCGAAACACTAATTGATTGAAAATTAGAAATTAGGGTTTATGTTCTTCATAATTGGGTATTTTGATTCGTTGAGAATTTGGTGTAAAACTTAGATATATCAACTCACTTGACTTCTTAGAACTACCGTAATCATTTTAGTGCAATTCCTATGGCTAATTCTCCTACGCATAATTCTTAAAACTTATGGTTTAGGTTTACGATAAGGGTTTTTCGATAACTGTTTGAATGAGTGTTCGTGATTAAATCTGTTATAGAATGAATGTATGTGTTAATATTGATGCTATGATAAACTTATTTCGTGTTTGTTACAAGTGAAAATCGTAATCAAGGTTACTAGCAAACCACGATAGTGATTACCCACGCCAGAAAGTTATGCGAAGAGTAATCTTACACGTAACTATTACGCGAAGGTTCTACAAAAGGGACCACGCGTATCCGTGAAGGATATGCGTAAGCATGACCTCACGCATAAGGTTGACTCTCACGAGTAAGCCTTACGCGTAAGGTTTATATACGCCACGCTTAAGCGTAAGCTCTACGCATAAGGTCCCCTTTTCCTCGCGTAATATTTCTTACGCGTGAAGTCAAGAACCCACGCATAAGCTTGCGTACGCTGCATGTCATTCATGTTTACGCATAAGCTTGCCATTTCACGCCTAAGCCTTGTTTAACCTTAATTATGAGTTGTTACGCGTGCAAACTTGTAAATAAATAAATCATAACGCCTACTAAACTAATAATGTCACTATAAGCTTAAATGTTTAACAAGTTGTGAATAATAAGTGAAAATATGGACTTTAAAACTTAAAGTTAATCAACTCACGAAAATTATCACAACATCATTGGACTATTGGACAAAACAAGTGACATTGGACTCAGTAACAATCATCGACATATTACAATCAACAATTAGACAATAAAACCATCCATTGACTAACATAATGTCTTTCGATATGTTGGTTCTTTGGCTAAACATCTTCGATCACGACATGGACGCCAAATGCGTAATGTGGATGCACCAAATGTTCTCACCGTTGTCGATATCTTCCTCATGGCTATCCGATGAAGATTGGAAAGAACAATCTTCGTGTTGACTTTGAAACTCTCACCGCCGTAGTCTTCTTGCTTAATTGATGTGGATATTCGAAGAATCATCCCTATCGTAACATGCTCTCCATTACGCTACGATGTTCGAGATCTATATTCACCGATTCGGACTACAATGCAAAAGATCAAAAGACAAAATGTGTGAAGGTGACTCTCAATGACAAACAAATCACCATCACACCGCCGACTTAAGGGTCGTTCTCCTCATTCCGGCCATCGAGCCAACCGAACTCAATGCCACACCAATCAAGAGACATTTTACAACCCCGATCGATATTGGTTATGACGAAGCTTCGTGGAGTAATCACTAAGCATCTACATGTGGATCTTAAGAATATTCCTCAACCCCGAGAACTCTACATCATCATCACCAAATCTGCTTTGGTCGTGACGATTGGCTATAAGCATCCCAAGCTCATGGAACGCAAATCTTTTGGGCTTTGGTCAACATGAAGCATATCGAAGTTGAAGCTACGATATGGGACGACATGATGACATTCTCAAAAGCTTGGCTCAAAGATCCCTTATATCGATATACAAAACTGTTGATCCAAAGAGCACTTGGGTATAACCCCGATATCCCCAAGAGACTCAATGACCCCAATAATCACGACATGTTGTGCGAACCTACTCTAACAATCGATTTAAGGAATCAACAACAAAGAAACAAGGTCTTTGTGTTCACGATCACCTTTCTCCGATGAAATCAAACGACTTTATTCATACAAAAGGTATCGGTAGCGGTTGATGAAGGCAAAGTTGGTGTTCTCGATGACAGTCTTCTAGCACACCTATCGGAAAACCGAAGAGGTAGTGCAGAAGTGTTGCAAGCACCGAGAGTCAACGAAGTTCCCAAGAGGAAACCTCCACCAAAAGGAAAGTTCCATCTAAGGAAGTTGTTCCTATTCCCATTCCCAAGTCTCGAAGACAAAGAAAGCTAGTCGATGAAGAATCGAAACATCGACACGGATGAAGAAGTTTTCTACTACGAAACCCAAACGTTGAAACCGAGAAAGTAGCAAAACCTCCAAGTCCCAAAGGTGACAGGGAAAGACTCGGTGCTTGAGCAAGTAGAAGAAAAAGTTCCGATGATGAGCAACTTGACAAAGATTACGGAAAAAGGTGAAAATTTGAGACTCCAACACGTTCTTTGAACAATTCAAACAAAGAACAAATTCGCGTCCTGGAGGGTCAAGTGGTGCACTAACTACATCGGATCGATGCGGTTAATCAACCCGATATGGAACCGTACCACCACCCACGATCCACAACAACAACGGATGGAGGAGACCATCACCTATGACTCAAGAACCGTAAAAGGAAAAGTCCGAGAAAGAAAAGACCGATGAAGAGGATGCGGCTCATGCCAAAGCGGAGGAAGAGGCCGTGATTCAGTCAAGCAAAGGCTAAAACGGACAAGATGACGAAGTAAACTATGATGATTATCTTCAACAATTCAACTCATTCCAAGGAGAAAACTTCAACCTCCTAAGGTCCTCGAACCTCCTCATGACTCTTCATCATCGATTCATCCTCTCACTCTTCACCACCACCATCCGTAAGATCAACCAAATCCACATCCAATCCGTGAAGAAGCCAACGGACTCTTGGACTTCTCGGGCAAAGACAAGGATCATTAAAGGCATCAGCGGTCGGGAAGAAAGATATGCTTTCTGAAAGTGAATTTTCTCACGACTGTGTTCAAGATCTTCATGACGAGAATGACAAGATGTCACCGAAAGGAGTACATCCGTAAGTTCATGCAACATGTTCCTCGAGGGAAATGAACGAGATGATCAAAGGTTACACTCACAAGTTCCTTCTGACATCGTTCACGAGTTACAAGGAGATGTTTACCAAACAACTCTATCCGAATCTATTGCATTTGGCAAGCAAACTATGAGATCAACACCTATGCAAGTAAACATCAATCCATTGATCCCATAATCTTCTCATGTTGAATTGGTTTCAGGTGGTATCTCAAATGTCGAAACGGTCGCAAATTTTGCTTCTTACGAAGTAAATTGTTTGAAGCTTTGCTAGAATACCAACTTAAATCAAGATGCGAGAAGAAGTCGAAGGCCTAAGCGCCCAAGAGACGATGAAGATAAGGATAAAGATAAAGAGCCTAAACGTCAAGAAAAGCGGTGAATCATCCTCATGCATGCAACCTCCACCCCAAAGGACTCCAAACAACAACGATCTCCTCCACGTTCTTCTCGAAAACCTCGGGACTCGAGTTACCACCCCGCAGAGAAAACCGGTGATCACTTTGAGTACACCGGTGGTGACGATGAGGAAGTCCTGAGCCCCAACAACAACCCACCCTCCCGCTCAACAAAGAAACCATCACCCTCATCAAAGCCAAAGAGAAGAAGAAGACGCTCAGTCGATGTCGTCCCATGGCTGAGCGAAGATGACACCGAGTTTGAATGGTTTTCTAAACTTGTTGATGCCACTCCCACTCTAACTCATGATCCAGATATGGTAGAAGGTAGTACGTTGCAGCATGCTAAGTTACTGCAAGAGAAGTTCCGTGTGAAGAAGATGACAAAATCAGAGTTGAAACGAATCAAGAATGAAGCATTTCAACTACTCAAAGACAGCTCGGAAAGTGCTATTGAAGTTGAATATCACCTTGACAATATCGCACAAGCCATGTCTAACAACATTGATTGGCTCAACCCTGAAGCAAATATCGACTTCACCAAAAGAGACAACCATCCATACTACACCGACTAGTCTAAACCTCTACCAACAATTGGCCAACCAGATCAACCTAGGATTCCATTTTGCTATTTCTTCAACAAAGATTTGGAATTTCTTCTACACGGTAGCGATGGTTCTAAGAACACGCTACATCACTTACACTTCCGCTCCCTGCACCATATACTCCAACCGCATAGCCATCGAAGAAAAGGCTACCCACATGTTTTCCAACAAGTGGAACAATATGACATTGATGCAATGTACGGATTCATCATTGGCCGAGCAGCCACCGAATCTACTACAAGAGCCGCGAGTTCGAAAGTCTAAACATGAAGTGTTCAAGTGATAAAGGGATCGTGGTCATAAGCATGTCACCCTTTCGTCTAAATGGGATTACACCTTTCTCAAGACTATCGTGGTCAAAAGACAAGATGAAAGGGACTATGACTTCGTGAAGCGGACTTTCTAACTTGTCTCTCAACGACATGAAGATCCAGATCTTGCTAAAGTACATGGAAGATCGAGACATTTCTAACCGAAATTCAACGTGAATACATCAAGTCCTTACTCATCTTCATCGAAGCATAGTGATCCAAAACGTGTAGAAGATTTACAACTTGTCGTTGAATCCTATCGACTGTATCAACTTCACCAAACCTAAGCTAGAAATACCGACATCAACCAACTCTCACAATACACTCTCATCAAAGAAACCATTCGAGTAGTTTACGCGGCGAACTACATCGCAACCGCTTGATGGCGTGTAGAGATCTTCACAAGTTTGGGGATCACACATTGAAGATGGTGAGGACGGTTTGGCCTATAGGTTGAAGGAGATACATGAAGGAATGGTTCTCCAAAGCGATGGAATTCTAAGGACGTACGGATGTGAAGAGGATCATCACTCGAGATAGATGAAAGGTTGTACAGAAGGACCGATTCGTAACAATCGAAAGCTTTGTAGGTGTTCGTCCCATGATTTCTCTCACCGCTATCAACGCCCGATCGCATTCCCGAAAGATTGATGGACTTCTGGTACCCCTTAAACCGCTTCTATTTCATATTATTTTGGATGTGGTTTTTTATAAATTGACAATGGCTTGTGCACATAACAAATGTACAACCCGTTCTTGTAATGAAAGGACCCGTGGTACGCTTGCCACAATCCTATAAAAGGAGCTAAAGCTTACTTTTGAGTAAAACCTATCAAACCTTTCATTTTCAAGGTTTTGCTCAAAAGAACAAGTACTTCCCCACGTTTTCAAAACCTCAAAAGTTAGTATTAATTGTTGATGGGGAGTATTTGCTAAAATCTTTGTTCAAACAACTTGTTCTTCGTGATAATCTTCCCACAAAACTCGAAATGGTCATATTTATTATCAAAACATTATCAAAAATAACATTTATATGCCATTTTTGAGGGGGAGAAAATTATTGTGATAAGAAATATGTTGATTTGCTACTTAACCCATGAATTGACGGGATCTGAACAGTCATACATTGAAAAGATTTGTCTTCCAAAGACTTATCCAGTAAATTGTACCTATTCGAGAAGCTCTTGATAGACATGAACTTTGACGGGTTTGACAACCTTCGAGGTTTGTCCACACCTTCAAGGTAGTTATTAGAGCTAGTTGTCACCAAAAGTCGACAATGTAACTCTTTAACTATGCAACGTAACCGTGTCCTGGGAATTGTCTATCTTGAGTCGATCAATTCAAAAGTGCGCGCTTCTTCTCACCGTGCAAATTCTGTCTAAACACTTAAGCACGTGTGGAGGGGAGTATTTACGCAAATGATCAAACTCTTACGGTGGTACAAAATGTTTGTCAATCATAACCACTTTGAGAGATTTTCAAGAAAATGGTTTTATGGTAACATAGGTTAGTCATGGAGTTATAAGGTGACTAGGGTTAGGAATAACTGTCCTATGATCCGCCAGAGCGGAGGGATCTACCCAAGGACATCACAAATAATTAGTACTTAGAAGTCCTTAGAATGATTATAAAAGGAGAAAATGAGAATCGGAGAAAGAAGGAGTTGAAGAATTAATAAGAAAAGCAAAGAAAAGGGTGAAAAGAAATAGCCTCAGATTATTCAACTTAGGGCGATAATCGGGTTCAATTCATATACTCTTGGTTGTCACTTAGTGACACCGGTATTGAAGATTAAAAGTCGTCATGGACCCAAAGGCGCACGCACTAAACCTTCTTAGCCACTCAAGTTTCTCCCAACAAGCTTGTTTCATTCTCACGGGGAACCCTACGTAAACTATTGGCTTCTCTTAGAGATTGTCGGTATTGAAGAAGGAGACCTCTCCCTAGTCTCCTCAGAAAACCAAAACGCACTATTGAGTCTAGAGCCACGAGATTCATCAAAAGATCTCATAGGTACACTTGACATTTCATCACTTGTTGTTCAACAATAAGAACAACAATGGTACGTTATCGAGTCCTACAGATCCTAGCAACTGTCGAGAACATTTATGAGAGGTTCACATCCGTGATCCTCGGTGATTGAATGGAAACTCCGCCAGGTCAACATCAAATGACCTCGACAAAGCAGTCGCCTGGTAACTCCCGTAGATTACGCTTAGTGGTCTCAAACGGTCTACGATCGAGGTGATGCTTGGTGTACCTCAATGACCATCGAAACCGTAGGTGTACTTTGTGACATCGCGTTATCTCATTGTGGGACTCGTTCGTGAACGGCCTTTGTGAGAATTAGAGTTGTGTTTCACACTATGTCGTTAACACTCGGTTCAAACTTGTAAGTGCCGAATCCGCTTATTACTAACCTTTTCTATGTTTACTTTATGGAAGCTCTGGAATGACCGATCGCGCAGATTCTCCACATGCTCATACCAACAACATCACTTATGAAAGTTCTCTCATAATCAAAGGCAACAAAGTCGAATGATTCTTCGTCTACAAAGAATCTACAAAGTTTAATGACTTAAAGAACTTCATCAACTATAATCCAACGTTAAAGAGCGTGCGAGCATGTTGGAGAAAGACGTGGAGACACCGGAGCGTGAAGGCACTGATGCAGACACTACAACATACTATCACTTTCAAAAGAACAAAGAACTAAAGAACAAAGATAATGAGGACGTCAAAGCGAATACTTCAAAAGAAACAATTTCTACACTAGTGGAGATTGTTCGAATCAAGACACTTCTTCTCACAAGAAAGAAGAATGTCAAGACGCCAAAGCTACTATTACATCAAGACCTACAACGCTTATCACTCATTCATTCATCACTAACACTTTGGGAGATTGTTGGAATCACTCCTAAAAATTAATTCAAGTGTTAGTGATTCATATGTAATAGTTAGCTTAATATGGCTTTTATGTTAGTAATCATGCCAATGCTTATGTAGAAAGCCCATGAGCCTTGGCCCAAGTCCAATAAGGAAAGGAAGGGACTAGGAATGTTGCCCTAGCTCCCTCTCCTATAAATAGTCTTGTAATACCCTCACTTGAGGGTTGGTTGTTCAATTTATCTTTCACTTGCACTCTCCGCATAACCTTTCTATACTTATACGTGTGTGTGTGTGTGTGTTTGGTTACTTGTTCATCCGATCTATCCTCTTCTCTATTTCTTCTATTGATGCTTGTGTTACTAATATGGTGACCTAACAAAGGAGCAGACAAGGAAGACAAGTTGACGTTCCTCCTTGGCTCGTACAAAGTAATGCTTGTCATGCGTCACTTTGCACGAGCCAAGGAGTTTGGTTGATCATCTAAGGAGCGAGCAAGGAGGACATGTTGACTTTTCTCCTTGGCTCATACAAGTTATGCTTGTCGTGCGTCCCATTCACGCAGATCAAATGGTACATCTTAACCGTTAGTGAGCGGTTGGGAGCGGCGATACTATATGCTCAAGATAGCTAATGAGTTTCTCAAGGCCTTACGTGGCATGAGATTTAAGTCGCCCAGATCAAGTATTTATTGATGGCCTTGATAATAGGCTTGATTCGAGCTTTTATTTAGTGGGCTTATGCCACTAACATCGATACTCATCACTTTTCAAAATTGGATATGACTAACCAGATTTATGCAACTATAGTAGTAATAATAATAATAATAATATTTCCTCTGTCCCATATTAAATGTCCATGTTGGACTTTTCAAGTTTTTCTTATACAATTTTGACCTTAAATATTTTTGCTTGTGTTATATAGTATTAGATAAAAATAGTACGTAGTGAAAATACATTTAAAACTCAATTTATTCATATATTTTGCATTAGAGGTGTGCACGGTCGGAAAACCTGACCGGACCGGCCAAGACCGGACCGGACCGAAAACTGAGTTCGCCCAAAACCCTAGACCGAGACCGGACCAATGTGGTCGGTCCGGTCTCGTCGGACCGGGCCGGTCGGTCCTCGGTCGGTCCGGTCCAACAAGCCAAATTCTTCTTTTGGTCCGGACCGGACCGAGGTCCGATTATCCCAAAGCGAGACCGCGGACCGGACCGAATGTGGTCGGTCCGGTCTCGTCCGTGTCGGTCCGTCCGCTCGGTCGATATGCTCACCCCTATTTTGCATCAAATATTATATAACACAACCAAAAATATTTATGGTCAAAGTTAATAGATAAAGACTTAGAAAATTCAAACCGGACATTTAATATGAGACGGAGGGAGTAATAAAATTGAATATGATGTAAACACTATATTAGAACTACAATTTATAGATTTATTATTAGATATGATTAGTAACGCTTAAATTGTACTCCCTCCGTTTCATATTAACTCTCCACTTTAATTATTCTAGGTCTTTCATTTCTAACTTTGACCTTAAATATTTTTAATTGTATTATATAATACTTGATGCAAAATATATGAATAAATTGAGTTTTAAATGTATTTTTCATTGGTATAATTTTTATTAAATATTATATAACACAAACAAAATATTTAAGCCAAAGGAAAAAAAGATTTAAAAGTCAAACAGAACAATTAATATGGGATTTTGTAGTACATATTTTGAACACATTATCGTTGTTTTTTTGCATGTTTTTTTTATTAATTTTGTGAACTTTTGGTATTTAAAATCATGAAATTATGTTTTTAGGTTCAAGAACAACCAAGACGAAGAAATTGACGAAAAAAACAAAGAAAAGACGATTAAATGAAAAAATATGCATGTGCGAATAATTTCCCGTCAAAATACATCTGGGGAAGCCTTCTTGAAAATGAATGAGCCACTAAACAATTGCTCCCGAGACAAAATAAAGCAAATGACAACTTGGAAGAAAATAATAATGAGTCACGGTCAAGAGGAAATACGTGGTTAATGACTATCACAAGCATGTTATCTTAATACACTATGATTATTATCAATATAATGAGTTTATTATTTTTATGTTTTACATTTGTTTACAATATATGTCATTTTACATCTTATAGTTAAAGTTAAAAGCTAATTTACCAAACATTTTTATTAATAAAAAGATACAACTTATAGCTTATATTAACGAATTTTTACACTTACAAATTTTATAGCTTATGATCTGATTACTTTGCTAAACATAAGATTTCTCTTGAATATTTCAATACTTATGTACAATTTAAACTACAAACTTTAATCACTTGCACTTGCTTCACACAGGGCGGAACTACTTAGTTTTTTTTTTTTTGGGTGATGGGGTGGGGCATGGTTTACCAAAAAATATCAAGTTCCGCCATTAACTTCACACCTATATATACATAAAAAGATATTATATATATGAATTAATGCTAACACACATCATCGATGCTATGCGCGAATAATCGTCTAGTTTTTTTTAAATATGCACAAGTCGAGTGATTTTTACTTGTCAAGTAAAACGAGGTAGGCATTTGTAAAGATGTTTGCATATATAATACGCTTAACAGTTGGAGTAAGGTTTAAAATGTAAGCCCATTTATGCTTTAAGCCCAAACCACAGAACAGAATCCCATCTGAAACACACGAACAGAGACAGTTGACATAAACGTACTTCAGTTTATGTTTCTGTTTCATTGACTTTGTTCATCTTTAGTTTAAGGTACGCTGCTTATTTTCAATATTTTATTTCACAATTATTTAATCCTGTTATTCATTTTATGTACTAGCTATTTCTTTGATTTGCTCCAACTTATTCTTTCCTGTATTAAATTGTATACTCTTGATAAACGGGTCGGTTTATATAGCTGGCTTACGGCTTATTTGGTTTTGGGCTTATGTTTCGTAAGCTCGCTTTTTGTTGCTTATCTTGAAACTTTTCGGCTTATATAAGTTTACGAGCTTATGAACATAAATAACCCGAAGTTGATAAGCTCATAATGACCAATTCTACCCTGTTGAAGTGTTTTAGGACTTTACGTTAATAGGTTTGTTGTGATGGGTTGGACTAGGACTTGGGGTGTGTTTGGGATTGTTTAATCTAAAGTGCTTATCCAGCTGTTTTAAACAAATTCTCAGAACTTCTTATCTCGTTAAAAATAAGTAGATAAACACTTAAGTAAACAATCCAAAACACCGTCTTAGTACATTATCTAGAAATGATGGATGAGAGTACCGAAATAAATTTTTTAATGTGTGATCAAAAGCTGTTCATGAGACAAACGTGTTCCCTTGAGAGGTATTTTTTGGATTTACGTATATTAGTACAACCTGAGTTCGTTTACTTATTAGTTTAAACATAATACTATATGGATCTTTAATGTAGTCTAGAGTTGAATTGACAAGGATTTTCACGAGAGGGAGCTAACTTTTTAATATGTAAAAAGTACTTAATTACATTGTCCTCATTCATATAAGTTGATATATTTTTGACTTCTCTGCTGAGGGTAAGTTACGCTATCATGTTTGAATTGGTTGGCTTCTGGATCAGGGCTGACCTTTTCTCGTTAACATCTTTTGTCATGAACGGTTCTGGAGAGTTTCTCAGAAAAATGGGAACGTGTAATCATTGCTTAGATTCACAATTTTGTGGTTAAACATGATTTATTTTCAAAGTACTTTGGTCAACTTGCTGATCTTTGTCATTACATAACTTTAACTTCATGCTGGTAGATGGTTTCAGAATTGCTATAAAATATGTATTGATATATTCGGGATGTTATATGAAAATCCTGTGTTTTACTTTTGTTTAAACTTTGGATCTCGTGATGATTTACATGTATCAAGTGATTCAGTTATTTACTAACTATATTCTTCTGCCCCCTAATATCTCCAAGAGTCATCCAAAGTTTTTTATATACAAATATACGACAGTGAATCTTTTTTCATAAATTAATTCCATTGACTTTCAGTAGAACGAGAAAGAAGTTGTGGAGACAAACAAGTAATGGCAGATGAGCAAGAAAAAAACTTGGTTGAAATCTTGGAAGAGAATCATCCAATCGACATCAACAAATACACTAACTACGTCCACTCCCCGCAATGTGGTGCCATTGCCACTTTCTTTGGGAATACCCGCGACACATTTGATGGAAAAACAGTAGTAGAACTAAGATACGAAGCTTATGTGCCAATGGCCATCCGTTGCCTGAACACCATATGTTCATCTGCCAGATCATTATGGAATCTCAATGCTATTGCTGTGGCCCACAGGCTGGGCCCTGTTTCTGTTGGTGAAACGAGTGTTTTTGTTGCTGTTTCATCTGTTCATCGGGTTGATGCATTAGATGCTTGTAAGTTTGTGATTGATGAGATCAAAGCATCGGTTCCTATTTGGAAGAAAGAGGTTTACTCGAATGGGGAGGTATGGAAAGAAAACATGGAGTTTGTTGAGAGGATACCCGAGCTTGGGAAAAAGGTTTGTTGCAAACCGAAAGTGAAGGTGGAAGATGGTGAAGTGGTGCAACCGGCAAAAAATAGTTGTTGTAGGCCTAAGGTGAAAGTGGAAGACGATGGATCTGTTGAGTCTGGCAATGGCAATGCTTGATCGTTAAGAACTATTGTAAGCTACTTTAGTTCTCTTTGTTTTATGCTTGGGTGAAGACTTGTATTAGCTGTACAAAAATGTACACATATTAGTATAATACAAAGGAACTTTTGCATTTGATAGTTCATAATACTATATAATAGATACTATTAGCTGTAATTGGCGGAGAGTATAATGAGCCCTTTAAATTTCTGTCAAAGTTCAAACTGTTGCATTTTTTTACTGTGGTAGTGATTTAGCTTCGTCTTAATCCCAATATTTTAATGAAAACTTTGAAATAGTATTCTAACCAGAAAGTCGATGAAAACGGCATATTCATTATGACTGCCATTTTGCCTAATGAAATAACAAATACATTTCGAGTTTGCTGAAAAAGATTAGGTGAGTTCTCAGGTAATATTGTCATCAGTAAATTTAGCTGGTTCATGTTATCAAGTAGCATGTCAATGTACCTAGGTGTTGGTACTATGTCTAGGATCCGTTAAATGTAATTATGCGCTAATGTATATGATACAGAAATGCAAACTGGAGCTTGTTGCTTTAGATTAAGCCATTGATCTTAGTAATTGTGTAATGTTGTTAAGTTTAGTATTAAAAGGGATGACGGCTCCTGTTATAGTATCGTCCATCAAGATTTGGCGGAGGTCAGTTAATAACTAGTGCGTGATAAAAAAAAAATTCAACCATATTCACACAAGAAATTCCTAACCATTTGCCGTCGCATACTCTCATTATGTGTTTCATTGGTTTCATTTTTAAAAATTTGCCTACTCCATATTTCATTCGCATTATACCCAGATTCAATAAAAGCGCAGTGAATGCAATGGGATTTAGCTCTTTGATCCGCTTTAGCGAGACAGTATAAAGAGGTCTTTACTAATTTTATCATACTTTTTACTTGTTTAAATGTTCATTTTAAAACATGTTGGATACTTTCATGATTCTGTGCAACAGTTTTCTCATTTAAAGCAGATACGAATTTGGGCTTTTGCATATAGTTCTTGGGCTTTATAATTGGGCCAAATTGAACTCGGAAATCTTGGGCTTGACTCATATGAGCTAACAAGTAACAAGTTCAAGCCTTTGTTCACATTGTATAAGCTCTATGTGCTTATAATAAGTTTTTTTTTTTTTTTTTTTTTTGAGCGGCAACAAATTATAAATGCATAAACGAAAACAAATATAAAATTTGCGGAAATAACTCGAATTAAACCATCCACCAACAAAAGCAACCCACAATACTTCTTTCTGATTTTATGGTGCGTGTGAAATGCAAGTTTAGTTTCAGGTCATATTTACTTGTATGTGTTTGTATAACGGTATAAGTAACACGCTTCAAAGACCGATTTCTTCATGACCCTCTTTGGAAAGTTAAAACTAAAAGCAGGATAAGAGACAAATCGAGCAATTGGTTGAAAAATGCTAACTACATCAAGTCGGTGGTAGAGGCTTGGCTAACCGAGTCTTGTTGAACATTAGACCACCCGTGATAAGGCCCTCGAGACTTGGTCTTGAGGATTCGAAGACGTTGTGTTCTTATTATATCGCCAGGGGCGGAGCCAGATATTTTTGCTCGAGGGGTACATTTTGGTAAATTTTAAAAACTACATTACAAAATGGTTATTAAGAGGGCGGAAAAAAAATCCATATATTTTAAAAAATTTACACTACAATTTTTTTTGCTAATAGGCACGTGACTCCCGGGACCCCCTCCCTATCTCCGCCCATGTACATCGCGCATGCAGCACGCGTCTAACATGGCAATTTTGCAAGACTCGGTCTTGTGGACGATCGAGTCGTGCAATGTGTGTTTGTGTGTGTGTGTGTTTTGGTAGGGTATATATGTGTGTTTAAGTTGGATATAAATCGTGATGAAGTTTAACAGAAGGAAAGTTTCATGGTGCTACTGATGTGACAAGCGAAAGAATAATACGGTCTTATGGTCTCTTTATTACACCCCGCCTTATTCATATGGCAAAAAGACGGTTATAATGAGCTAGGATACCCACACATTGGTTTTGCTTTATCATAGATCCGATTTGCCAAGCTGTAAGAATTAGTACTTTTCGTATATGACCCTAGCTAGTCATAACGAATAGACAAATCCAGTGGATAAGAGCAATAGTATGTTGTTGATATCTAAAGAAAATGACTCTTAGAACTAAATCTTTTCGAAAAGATCATAAAACCGAATCAATAATTGAAAAGTCCTAAGTTCGTTGTCAAATTTTAAGTGGTCTTTTTCAGTTTGACATTCTCCATTCGCTTTCATTTCTTGTTACTCGAAAACGAATATTAACAAAACATGCACTATATATCCACTACCGAAAATCTTTTCTTCATATTCTTGTGTCAAACTATTATCGAACATTATCTATATTTTCTTTTTTCTTTTCACGAGATGAACCACGTTTGTTGATATGACAGGAACTTAATAGACCACATCGCAAGAGTCATGAAAGTTTGATAAAATATAAATGATAGCATTCCACAATTGTGGATTTGATATGGCTAAGGGAGGATCGGTGCCGTTTTTGAGAATGTAAAAAGTATTTAGGGCATGGCTCGAGAATAAAAAATTGGCCCCTAGAAAGTCAATAATAAAATGCAATAACATAATATTATGACGATAAATGTTTTCAAATGGGCCCAACTAGAGTTAATAACCTTCAACTCTTTTTTTACTGATCAAAAAATCCAAATGAGCTTTAATATACATATAATATGAGCCTCGGAGAGAGGCCCCACTAATCAAGACTTATACACCCCTTTGGGCCGGCCCCGGGAGGATAGATTCAAGAGATTTATGGCTTATGAGATTAACATAGCTTCACTATATAAAAGTGGATATATCACACACTTATATTCTACAACTCGACTCATAACCACTTGATTATAAATATATCAAAGGTTTTTCTAGTCACATAATAAGATTCATTAATTATGTCTTTGTTATGACCAGCCCTTTTTGCGGTCTCACAAATTTCAAATAAATTTTTTTTCTTTTTGTGTCATTTTTGTCCGTCCTTAAAATACTTTTTGTGAGTCTCTGACTATTTATCATGTGCCTAAGGGCGCAGTTAAAAAAAAATACATATATCAAATGACATTTATACTACTAGAATACAATCTATGCAGCGAACCTTTGATGTATGGTGAAAAATAATTTGACATACAAAAAGAAGGGTATAAAGGAAAAAGAGTAAAGTGCTCATAATATTCTTATTGACGAATATGCCCTTAGGAATAACACAATTTTTTTCAATTTTCTTTTAGCCAAAGGTATAAAACACAAATTTGACCTCAATAAAAATACTACAAAGTCCTCAAAAATGAGATTAAAAAAAAGAGATACGTATGGTGGAATAGAGAATGTATGCAGGCATGGGTGGTAACCTTTTGCTTTTAAAAGGGCACCATTGGTATTGGTAACCCCCATTTTAGCTTTTATACCCACTTTGCCCTTTTTGCCTTTTGCCCCCTTCTAATCTTTAAAATTTCCATGTATTCAAAGAGGCATGAAAGAAGAATATCACACATACCAACAATGATTTTGATGCCCCCATATCCATAAACACTTCACTCATTCCCTTTACCAAAAGTATTCTTACTTAACAAGTTAATTAGTTAGTTCATACTAGTCATCAAATGAATAAGGGTGCGTTTTGGATCCCACTACTTAATAAATCTACGACTTTGAAAGTGATTAACGCTGTTTTACTTACATGCCTAATTACATGGAATGAGGATACCCATGATATGGGCTTCTCACAGAGTATGATTTATGGGTATGGATACCATAAAAGGTGATATCTACATACCCATTTCCATTCCACTTTATTTTCAAACCTATACCTATAGTGATTCCATTAAGCATACCAAACGCACCCTAAGTAGTGTTTCAAGTATCTACTTACAACGAAAAAGTGTTTGTATCCCGATAGTACTCTTGTTGTATGAAAAGCTCCCTAACTAAACGGTTGCGGGTTTAAGTCATGTTTAAAAAATGCTAGAAAGTTGTGGTGTATATAATTTGTGACGGAAAGTATTGATTTTGATTATTCAAACACGTAAAAGATTTCTCTGGTTTATTTGAAAGAAGGTTTTACATAACCGTGAAATTAATAAAGAGGTCCTAACAAGTTTATATTGAGTTTTTTACAAGTAGTGTTTCAAGTATATCTCCTTATTAGTTTAAGCATTTTATTAGTGTCGTAAATATTTTTTAATAAGTAGTGTTGTAAGCACATATACTTTGAGCTTTTCAAAAGGGTGCAACACTTTTAAGTTTCTAACTTTTATGAAGTTGACATAATACTTATAATGAAGAAAAAAAAAGCTAATGAAATTGTATCCATCGAATTTTATTTGGTGTTAGATATGATGCTTGGGACCATGAAAGAAACTAAAATTGTGGGTTGCCTATTAGAGATGCTACAAATTTCCTCCGACCATTTTGTTCTTATTCCTGCATTTCTCGGGCCAAAAATCGCAGTGCCTGAAAATGATATCTTGTAGATGACAATCTTTTCCATGTAATGGTGTAAAAGAGAAGCATGTCGTTGTCTAAATATATGAAATATGAACTTTGTTACTTGGTGTGTCGGTGAGCGTGAGAATACTTCAAAGCGCAAAATAAATATATCGCTATAACGTCTTTACTCTTTACAGTAACTACATTATAGAAGTAGAACGTTGTTGAAGACACCGTAGTAAATTTAGTTTGTGTGAACAAAAAAGTAATCAAAGGTTGTAAGCTTAACAAACGATGTTTACCAATGTAATTAACTTCATTACTCATTACTATCGAAACATCACTTGTATGCCTTCTAATGAACTAGTTGAAAATCATTTGAGTCAATTCACTTTATATTAGTTTGTTACTATCGATCACATTCACCTACGATTGTTAGTTTGGCTTCAACTGTAATGGATATAATTGTGCAAGTATAAATGTATGATTAGTAACATACGAAAAGGAAACCCACGCGACGCAGCATGACGGGCTTCAGCGACTTACTTCAGAATATGACACTTAAACTTTAGGGATTAATTTTGCCAAGTTGCTATAGTTAGCAATTAATTCTACAGGACTAAATTGCAAAAATCATCCCTTGGGTTTGGAGAAATCGCAAACACAGTCTTTTCAAAAGTGCATGCACTGTCCATGTGAGAAACTTTTGGTTTACATGTCGTCCAAGCTCAAAATGAAATGACTAAAGCGCCCGATGTCTTTTCCCACTTTTATATTCCATTTAATTTAGTTTTTTCATCTTCCTCTAAAAAAACCTCATAAATCTTTAAACACTTCAACAAGACATCACATACACAATTACATCTCATCTTTCCAAACTTTAATGTTATTAGATAAGACCAAGAAAGAAATGACTGTGACCCAACACGCCGCTTTTTCTCGTGACTCGATCTTAAGTGATATGTAATGAGAGTCAGATTGACATTCGCTTAATTGTTTGATAGTTCGAAAAAGTAGATGTGTGTTTGAATTTCCGTAAAGTATATTAATACAAATATAAATATCCATACTTATATTCATTTGAACTTTGTAAAACTTGAATGTTTATGATAAAAATTACAATTATAAATTTGTATTATTGTAAGTTTGTAACATCCATTTTAATACTAAAATTTAATTTGTCATTAGTGTATATTATAATGCAATTATTATAGTGTAGAATTTAATTAATTATATGAATTACTAATTATAGTAAGATGTGTAGGCTTACATTTTTAAGACTTCATTTAATAGGAAGTTCTAAATGCATTAGTATGTATAGATTAACTTATTATAGAAATATGTTACACACAACCCATTGTCGTGGTGGCGGTGTTATTTTGTTTGAATATAAGAAAGAAAAATTGATGAAATTTAATATGGCTAAACAGACTCACCAAATATTCTTGTGTTTGTTCTTGCTGCAGGTGTGTGTTTGTGAAGGATTAAATACAAAGACGATAAAAATAATGTGTTTTGTTGAAGATAACCACCATTTAAAAAGATTCAATCGTTTGTTTTGTTTTGTTGTATTATGATTACATATAATAATGTGTTTCAAGATCACATTATTTTTTTTCTTATTTTTCAGATTTTATTTAAATAGGCTTGAGGATTTGAAGGTTTATCGCTTAATATTTGAAAGGAAAATGTATAAAAAAAAGAAGGGTATTAGTCATTTCACTTTGAGTTAGGAACGATATCTAAACCGAAAGTTTCTCATAAGACGGTGCATGCACTTTCAAAAAGATTGGACTGTACTTGTGATTTTGCCAAATCACATGGACGGTTTTTGCAAATTACTCTAAAATATTTATGATTTGTTGAAGTATATGAAATATAAAACTCGTTAAAGGTACAAGGGTTAATGTGCAATAAAGTATGAAGATGATGATGAGATATGCAAATAAAATAAAATATACACATACACATATTTCTAAAAAAAGACAAAAGTATTTAAGAATGTGAGAAAAAGCTTCTCCATTGGTTTATTTTCGGTTTATTTTGAGTGTTCACTTTTATTTGGTGCTGCTTTTTTGTTGTTGATGATGACATAAACCTCCTAAACTCCCACTCATGAATATTTTACATTATTATTTAACTCTTTGATTTTATCAAAAATCACTTTTTTAAGGTTAAAGTAGAACAAACTTAAATTGTTTTTTATGTTACATTCTTTCTCGTACTAACGATCAAGTCACATTTCTTTTTTTTTTTTTTTTGAACTAAGTCACATTTCTATTTCTTGATCATGTTTATTTGGTGTTGTACTTTGCTAGCACCTTAAAATGGTATTTTATGTACAACTGTACAAGTCTTGGTCATGGCATGTTAATGATACATTCAATGTAATTCAAGTTTTCTTTTTATGTTGTTGTTATAACGGCTCATTGAATGCATAATTCAGGATAGAGTTAATTGACTTTCTGCAATTTTTATGCAGCACTGATTTTCTCCACAAAAGATAACTCTTAAGACCGGAAGGCAAGGGAGCGTGAACCCGAGCAAAAAAAACTCACGCGTTAGTCACTCGAATCAATGCAAATTAAGGTGAGTTGTTCACCTAGTTGATAAACGTGCTAACCAAAAATTCGACCGTTTGGTTTAAAAAAAAAACCCCACTACCCTATTTTTTCTTATATAAATACTCACCAAATTCATTTTTTAAAACACAAAACTAATTTTAAACTCTCTATAAACACATCTCCTCGTATCTCATTCTTTAATTTTCAAATGAATTCCGACACGTATATGTTCACCGACTCTGAGAAGAACAAGAAATTGAAAGTCGGAATTTGACTTTTATTGCAAAGTGGTTTCGTTTATTAGAAATAGCTGAAAACCAAATCGGCCGACAATAAAACGGATTAATCGTGATCAGTGTTCTAAAAGGCGCGCCTAGGCGCCGCCAAAGTATCGCCAAGGCGCGAGGCGTGGCCTCGACGCAAAGAAATGGACCAAGACGCGAGGTCGCGGCCGTGTGAAAGGCGCTGGATAGGCGTGAAAAGGCTTTTTAAGGTAAGGCGTGCCTTTTTAGAAGCATTTAATTGATTTACTGATTGGGCTTGAATTTCAGATTTGGCTATTTCCTCTACTGCTGTAATTTCAAAACTTAATTCTACTGGGCCTCAGATTTTGGCCTAGCTTATTCGGGATTCGAGCTTTAGTATTTTGAAATTGCTTTAAGAAATGATAAAATTATAAATACATAAATTTATAAAATTTTCATTGCCGCATTATGCACGCCTTTAAGAAACGCAGGTCCTCAAGAAGGCTCGTAAGGCTTGAGGCGGCTATGCCGCCAAGCCACGCCCACGCCTTTTAGAACATTGATCGTGATCATTATGGTGCTCATGACCGCTTAGTCGCCGATATTTTCTCGACGACCCTTTCTACGATGAACGACATTTCGAAAGAGGTTCGAATGAATCGATCTTTTCAACCGGATAGTTCGGGAGGTAACTCTTCATTGTTCGCTTTTTAGTAATAATATTGATTGCACCGAAAAGAAGGCATTTCGATTGATGAAGTGCTCCGCACTCGTCAATTGGCATACGCGCGAACCCGATGCTATAGATGAATATCTACATATAAGTGAAAAACATCTCGCCGAGTTGTTGATTTCTTTTGTAAGTCTGTTATGGAAATTTTTGGCCTAGGATATTTGAGGAAACCAACTATGACTGATGTCGTAAAGCTTTATCGACATCACGAAGAAAAACACGGGTTTCCAGGGATGTTAGGAAGCCTTGACTGTACAGATTGGGAGTGGTTTGGTTGTCCGAATGCACGCAAAGGGCAATATGTTTGGCGTGATCATGGTTCGAATCCATTCATTTTGCTAGAAGTTGTGGCTTCTCAAGACTTATGGATATGGCATGTGTTAATACAAATAAGCCGTAAAAACGTTTATTTATATTTTACGATCTTCTAATGTTTTGTCGATAACAAAAGTAAAATCATATTAACGAAACAAATAAAATACGTAAATGGTTTGAACTAATAGTTTTCTAACACACTTACGTTTTCACATAAAACACTATAACAAGATTAAGTGATTTTATATTTTAGATACACATGTACAACAACTAGTGTTTACATATTGGCTTAACAAGTTTAAGTAACTCTATGAGTTAGATACATATGTACAACAACTAGTGTTTACATATTGGGTTAATACATACTTATATTAAGTACACTAAATGGGTAAAACAAGTATATACTAAAATGGGTAAAAGCAAGTATATACTAAATAGATAAAACTAGCAAATGGTTTTGACCCATAACCCATGGTTTTATATATACCACTTACACAAGTTCAATGTATCCTTAAGGTACATTGTATCTAGATAGAAAACCATGGATCAACCCATAACCCAAAATACCCATGGGCAAAGAGGAGCGGACCACGGATCCCTAGCTTTGTGCTAGTCGGATCCCAGTGGAAGGATCCGTGGGATCCGGGAAAAATGAGGTTTTTCCTCTATAAATAGTGAGCCATTTCTTCATTATATCTCACCCTTTACACACATACTTCCCCAAGTATTCTAACCTCTAACCTCATATCCAAGAGATCTATGTAGCTTTTCTCTTTGTTTTGTGTGATCTTGTAGATTCCTCTTAAAGGAAAGATCACCACATCTTGAAGACGCAAGCTCAAGTCCATGAGTTGCTATGTTTCGTCATCATCAAGACAACGAAGGTTCTCTTGTTGATATTTCTTCATTTCTCCATAGATGATTGGGTTGAAGGCATTAGTGAAGAATGCCGAAAGTGTCAAGATGAAAGCATTAGTGAAAGATGCTCATCATCCGCGCCAAAGCATTAGTGAAGAATGCTTAAGGTATCAAGACGAAGGCATTAGTGAAGGATGCCAAGCGCCAGTCAAAGGCATTAGTGAAGGATGACGAAGAATCAAATCAAGTAGCATTTGGGAAGAATGTTTAGGTCGTATAATCGATGAGGCATCGTTATACATATAGGTGTTTATTTATTCACAAGGATGGTGATATCATTGACGATGTTGTAACAAGGAGTAGATCTCCTTGATAATAGGTGTTGTGTCGTGAAGGGTAGTAGTTCCTCCATAATGGAACTAGGTGCTTAGCCTAGTACCTAATAAAGGGTAGGCGACGTTGTGATAGGATTAGTTCTCCTAAGGTGTGAAAGAACCGTGATTAGCCTAGCACCGTATAAAGGGTAGGCGACGTTGTGTTAGGTGTGGTTCGCCTTGGTGTGAAAGAACCCAGATTTAGCTTTGTACCGAAAAAGGTTAAGCGACGCTTGTGAAGGCTTCTCCGCCATAAGGAGTTGATGTAGTGTTTACGAACTCGAGTAGGTGACTCGGGAGTGGAGTAGGCAAGGAAGGTGTCCTTGTAGCCGAACCACTATAAATACTTGTGTCGTGGTGATGTGCTTCTTACTTTATCTTTCATTTACACGCTTATATATCTATCTATCAACGTCCAACATAAACAACCAAATAGATTGACATAAGTCGATCTAAATATTTAAAAGGAAGTTTTAAATTGGTAAAACTATTCAACCCCCTTCTAGTTTTCCACAATTGGTATCGAGTCAGAACCAAGTTTCTTAAAGTATATTGTACTTTAAAGACTTGATACGATCCCGTATGTTTGAAAACTACAAAGAAGGATTTTTTTTGAATCATATTTTCGTTAAATCATTTTGTTGGACATTGATAGATGATTCTAACAATATTCCGTTCTCGAGTAATTTTCATGCTAGAATTCCCCAAAATCCTCATTCAAAGATGAAGTCAACAATCAAGTACAAAGGATTACTTTAAAAGCTCATGAAGTATTATTGGTCTTATACCAAATCAAGAAGCATAGAGGTATGTTTTACTTTTCATTAGATAGGATACTTGAGCTCTACTTATTTTCACAAGTACTACTTTGATTATTTAAACACTAAGAACGTTAGAAGTCTCTTTCGTCACTCTTCCACCTTTTTCGCCTTCGAATAATTTTTTAAACGCCATCACATCCTCGATATAAGATTCATCAAAAGCCGCCATCCAAAACTATCGCCATCTAAAACCTCCAACTATTTTTTGGTAAGCTATTCCGTAAGCATACTACAAAAGATTGTCAAACAACCTCTTTTATGTTCTTAATAGCCGGATCCTCTAGTTGTACTAGCCGGATCCCAAATACAAAGGATCCGGGGAACCGTGGAATGTAACTCACTATACGCTTTCAAAAAAATCACCACCGATCTTTTTCCTCTATTCTCATAACACAAAACCACCAAGCCATCGAATCCATCCTCATTGGCTTTCATAACCTCAAAGTATTTCTCCTAGAACACCATTGTAAGTAATTACATTAACTTGTTCTAATTTTCATCATCTTCATTCTAGGGTTTATGGTTCCTAAATTATAATCAAATTAATTTAATTAGGGTTTTCAAATTAATCATGAAAAGGGCTTTTAACTAAATCACATTGTGTTCACAACATTGTTAATACAAATCAAAAACCATAAACCCATTTCCAACTAATTTTTACCTAATTGGAAAATTTGTATTTCTAGGACCAACCATGCCCAAAGCCACTCAACAAGATCATCATGACACCGCCCACTATCTTACTCACTACTATCGTAAAAGGGCCCGACCAAAACTAACCAGAAATTTTCAAAAGCCTCACAAACGGCTTATTCACTTAAGGTCGTAGTCAAGGAATGTTTCCTTGAAGATACCGATATTCGTCAAGTTTTCTCGACAATCAACTTTGATTGTCTTCGACATTGATGAACAAATTTGTCCGGTTTTTATTTTTGAGTTTTACAAAAGCTTTAGGATCAATAGAAACACCGATAATAGCATCTCAATTGCCTTTATCATCAACACACAAAACTTTACTCTTCCTCTCAACACTTTTGCTCAAATTCTTCGCATTCCTTGTGAAGGAATTTGTATGTACTCTCAAGATTGGGCAATTAACGCCAAAACCTTGCACTTGATCCTAAGCCTCTTTACAACACTCCTCTCGACAATCCCGAAACCATTCGTGATACTATCTTTAAAATTAGGACCGACCAATCCTCATACGATCGTAACAAAAAGCTAATTCACCGTAATCCCTTTTAAATGGAACTTTTGAAATGCATCCCATGTTTAGAAAATGGGAAGAAACTTGGGAAAACATCATTAGCCTAGTTGGAAACAAAGATCATCCAAACGCATGCCTTGTGCAAATGATCTCTTGTCTTATCCACCAAAGGCCATTTAATCTTACCTATTACATGGTAAGTAGAATGGTCAGTATTCAAAGCTTCCAACATGGTACTCCCATATGGTATGCTCCTAACACGACTTTGTAAGCACGTTAGTGCATTGCAACCATCCCTATCAACGATGACCATTACCTTCCGATCACGCCATGGTACCCTTTCTAAACAACCATCTAAACGGTTCATGGTTAATGGAGAGAAACCCAAGTTTCTCGGACTCCTCGGCCGAGAAGAAGAAGAAGAAGATGAGGAGGACATCGACCCGTATCCAACATCAAATTGGACATTCTTGAATACCACGAACAACTTCCAACCATTCCAAACGAGACCGCTGAATACAAACAAATAAGAGGCATGATTCAAAACCTCGCCATAATCTCACTAAGCCAAAAAGAAAAAGGAAGAATTGACGAAAGAGACAATAGGAATGTGCTTATTTTCATTTATTTTATGTTTGAATGATTTCTTTTTAGCATTGTTGGTTTATGGTATTTTGGATATTGTTTCTGGTGCTATATGATGGCTTGCTTGTTCCTTATTGCTTGTTTTATAGATTTAATAGTGTACAAAATCGCACATCATTTTTGGTTTTGTGTTGATTCTCGATCCGCAGATGCCGGATCCCTAGGATTAGCCTAGCCGATCCTTCCTCGAAGGAACCGTGGGATCCGTGACATCGATCAACAATGCAACATTCAAAGACATCAAAACCGCTTAGATAACATCACATTAGCTTGGCATATGATTTTAGAACCCAACTAAGTCCACGCCAAGGATGAGAAAGATTTAGACTCACTAAAGGCTTACTTACGATCTTAGTCCGATTTTATCATCACATCTAAAACTCACCATACTTCCGCTCAACTACTCACAAAATAATTCTCATCTCTCAAAACACTTAGGTAAGCAAGCTAAACAATTTTAGGAAATTGCTTCTAGTCTTTTATATCTCAAGGTAAGACAAAATTAGTTTTTCAATTCTTGAAATTTTGAGAATTTTTCTTAATATCACCTTAAGCTAAAACCCGATCACTAGGATCATTTATTATGACTTGTCACCCTCATAACTCTTAGTGTTATCCTGGACATCCATTGGTAGTCTTCTTGTCCCATCCTTCTTCCATAAAAGCAATCATGTGCACAAACACTTATTACTCATGATCATTCAAGCACCTTCTCATCCTAAAACACTTAGGAGAGCTGAAACACCCAAAACAAGATAAGCTTTAGCTTCTAGAAACCCCATTTCAAATCATTATAATCGCCGAGAACCGGATCCCTAGGAATAGTTTAGACGGATCCTCCAAGGAGGGAACCGTGGGATCCGGGTGACATGATATGTCTAACATTGCTAACCCAAACACTCCATCTCATCTTAAATGAGTTCATAGATCGTTGAAACTCAATTTCACCTTGTGCATGTCTATCATCACACTTCCAAGAACATTAGTGGATTAAGTATTAAATACAATTACTTGTTAAGATTAAGGATTTAAGATATCCAACAACTTAAGACTTCAAAATTGAGTCTATCCATAATTAAACCAATCTTACAACAAAGATAATCCTTATCTCGACAACCGGATCCTCGGTCTTTACCAAAGGATCCCTAGTGGAAAGGGATCCGTGGGATCCAGAATACAGAGAGCATAAACCAGCTCCATGTTTGAATTCAAGTCACCTTTGGGTCTCCAACCACCTTTAGCATTCATTGATTATCCTCATAGAACTTATCAAAACCCCAAAAGCATGTCTAACCTTTCAAATGGCCAAGAATTTAATTTCCTAATTCATATCATCCTTTATAAACCAAACAACCTTAGAGTTAAGGTACCACCTCAAATCACATCTCATAATCAACAACTAAAAGAGTTCTTACTAGCATCATCACTATGACTAAAGCTCCTAGTGCTAACTCATCCACTCAAGAACCACCCAAGAAACTTGCTAGAATCATGCATGAAGTTTCTCAACCAAATCACCTTCTGTAAATCCACCAAAACTAGGATCTCTCCCACACTAAGAAAACCAATCAAACTTATTCACAAGAAGAGTGCTTCCACTAGGACTTCATCACTTAAATCTACTAAACCCTCCACAACTCAACCTACCTCACTAGTACCTAGAGCCACCAAACAATCATTTGAAGATCTTCAACCCACTTCACTTGAACCTCCACTTCAAGACCATGACTATGAGTGCGACCATTGCAAACATGTTGAGAGAATGAAACATGAATTAGATGTATTAATACATGACCTTCAAGCTCAAACTGAGAATGCTTAGGAAACCTTTTCATCCTTGATCTTCAATAAGCTTTTAGTCAAATCTTAAGTTCGTTAACTTATTAGCATTAATAGCATCTATTTGGCTAGTTCATTCTCTTAGTTTTTAGAGATTTGGTTGTGTATCTCTTTGTTTTATTGAATGAATACTTTATGCCATGACTATTATGTGTGGTGTGCTTGTTATATTGTACTTTATCTCATTCCCTCAAGTTGCACTCCTTGACATTTCTTCACCAAGAAACCGGAATGATATCCGGATCCCTTCTCGATAACTAGACGGATCCTCCTGAAGGGAACCGTGGGATCCGTGGTATGAAGCACAAATTTCTACTAACTTGAGTCTCTTTTGTAGGAAATTATGCACTATACTCTTGTTTTTCTAACCTTTACTTTGTAGATTTTCAAAATAACACATGAAGATTTTGACACCATAAAAGCTGGGGAGCTTTGTGTCAAACAATATTGCAAAATCATTTGCAACTTAATCCAATTTTGGATTACACTTCATGATACCCCATTGCAACTTTGCAATATTCGGGGAGCACGCTCGCCACTTAGACGAACCATTTGCAAACTTAATTGCAAACACAAGTAGCTTATTTTACATTATGTCATTGACGCCCTTTTCAAAGGGATGGACTCGCTCGGGGAGTTAAGACGAGTACCATTCCCGCCACTTGCTCTCGTTACATTTTTATAATTTTCTTATAAAATTGTGTTAGTTTTTCAAACACTTTTGTTTCGACAAAAGGGGAGAAGAAAGTAAAACTACAAATTCAAACGCTATAAATTTTAGCTTTTCCTTAAAATAATTTTATGTTTTGTCATCAACAAAAAGGGAGATTGTTAATACAAATAAGTCGTAAAAACGCTTATTTATATTTTACGATCTTCTAATGTTTTGTCGATAACAAAAGTAAAATCATATTAACGAAACAAATAAAATACGAAATGGTTTGAACTAATAGTTTTCTAACACACTTACGCTTTCACATAAAACACTATAACAAGATTAAGTGATTTTATATTTTAGATACACATGTACAACAACTAGTGTTTACATATTGGCTTAACAAGTTTAAGTAACTCTATGAGTTAGATACATATGTACAACAACTAGTGTTTACATATTGGGTTATGACATACTTATATTAAGTACACTAAAATGGGTAAAACAAGTATATACTAAAATGGGTAAAAGCAAGTATATACTAAATAGATAAAACTAGCAAATGGTTTTGACCCATAACCCATGATTTTATATATACCACTTACACAAGTTCAATGTATCCTTAAGGTACATTGTATCTAGACGTAAAACCATGGATCAACCCATAACCCATGACCCATGACCCATAACCCAAAATACCCATGGGCAAAGAGAGCGGACCACGGATCCCTAGCTTTGTGCTAGCCATATCCCAAGTGGAAGGGATCCGTGGGATCCGGGAAATGAGGTTTTTCCTCTATAAATAGTGAGCCATTTCTTCATTATATCTCACCCCTTTACACACATACTTCCCCAAGTATTCTAACCTCTAACCTCGGATCCAAGAGATCTATGTAGCTTTTCTCTTTGTTTTGTGTGATCTTGTAGATTCCTCTTAAAGGAAAGATCACACATCTTGAAGACGCAAGCTCAAGTCCATGAGTTGCCATGCTTCGTCATCATCAAGACAACGAAGGTTCTCTTGTTGATAGTTCTTCATTTCTCCATAGATGATTGGGTTGAAGGCATTAGTGAAGAATGCCGAAAGTGTCAAGATGAAAGCATTAGTGAAAGATGCTCATCATCCGCGTCAAAGCATTAGTGAATAATGCTTAAGGTATCAAGACGAAGGCATTAGTGAAGGATGCCAAGCGTTGTGTCAAAGGCATTAGTGAAGGATGCCAAGAATCAAATCAAGTAGCATTTGGGAAGAATGCTTAGGTCGATAATCGATGAGGTGCATCGTTATACATATAGGTGTTTATTTATTCACAAGGATGGTGATATCCTTGACGATGTTGTAACAAGGAGTAGATCTCCTTGATAATAGGTGTTGTGTCGTGAAGGGTAGTAGTTCCTCCATAATGGAACTAGGTGCTTAGCCTAGTACCTAATAAAGGGTAGGCGACGTTGTGATAGGATTAGTTCTCCTAAGGTGTGAAAGAACTCGGTGGTTAGCCTAGCACCGTATAAAGGGTAGGCGACGTTGTGTTAGGTGTGGTTCGCCTTGGTGTGAAAGAACTCGGTATTTAGCTTTGTACCGAAAAAGGTTAAGCGACGTTGTGAAGGCTTCTCCGCCATAAGGAGTTGGTGTAGTGTTTACGAACTCTCGAGTAGGTGACTCGGGAGTGGAGTAGGCAAGGAAGGTGTCCTTGTAGCCGAACCACTATAAATACTTGTGTCGTGGTGATGTGCTTCTTACTCTTTATCTTTCATTTACACGTTTATATATCTATCTATCAACGTCCAACATAAACAACCAAATAGATTGACATAAGTCGATCTAAATATTTAAAAGGAAGTTTTAAATTGGTAAAACTATTCAACCCCCCCTTCTAGTTTTCCACAGCATGCTTTCTTTGGTGTTTTAGGGTCGAACAACGACATCAACGTTCTTGATCAATCCCCTTTATTTAACGATCTTAAACATGGGGATAGCACCGAGATTCCGCTTGTCGCTAACGGGTAACTTACCCATTTGGTTACTATCGTGTTGATGGGATATATCCGAATTGGAAACACTCTAAGACGATTCCGAACCAGCAGATGATGACCGTAAGAGAATACGGTATAAGCAAATGTAGGAATCGGCAAGGAAAGATGTAGAAAAGGCGCTTGGTGTTTCAAGAAGAATAGCGGTACTTGCCAATCCCACAAAGATATTGACAAAAGAAAGAATCCGAATATGATGTATACATGTATCATATTACATAATATGATACAAAAAAAAAAAAAAAAACATTGTCTCTCGATGAGTGTCTAAATACTCATCATTTTGTACTCATTTAAACCGCAAAAACATCTCGAAAACACTCGAAATGCATCAAATGATAAAATATCACAAATAAGTGTTTTATGTGTTTTAAATGCAAAATATCAAAATCGGTGAAAACGATCAAGTTTGCATAATTGGCGCTTTAGTCCCCAAGTTTCAAAAGTTGTCAAAACAGGTCCTCAGTAAATCAAAATAAAGAAAAATATCATTTCAAGTCCCTAGGATTCATGAGTTGTCAAATTGGTCTTTGAGATTTAAATTTGCAAAATTACAACTTAGGTCCCTAAACTTTGAAAATTGTCAAAATAGTCCTTGGAAATTTGAAATGTCAAAACTAGTCCTTGTACTATTGAAACTTGTCAATTTTGGTCCCTTGTGATAACTTTGGAGAAATTACAGGTTGGGTCCTCTAGTTTGGCGTAATTACAAATGGTCCTTATCATTATTAAACCAAGCCTTGTCAAAATCCATTATGACCCTCGCTAAACCAATTGAGCCCCTGTCAAAACAATGTGACCTCTATTTTGGACCCTGGTCAAACTCACCAAAGTCGCTTTCCTCCCACCGTCCACCGTGCTTCTTCCCCATCGACCAAGCCTCTCCCATCACCTTATCTCCTTATCCTCCCCTCATCATCACATCCACCAACCTTTCACACCACATTAATGCCACCCCCTACTTGCAAATTCAAGAGTCTATGGTGTCAAAACAATTTTCCGCCAAAAATGATCAAATGGCCAAAATCATTTCACCGATCCAATGGCTGGATTAAAGCGGGATTTGCTCAGAGAGGAGAGAAGACACACTGGTGTATAAAGAGGATGAAGAAGCAAGATGAGCATTACTTAGTTTTTTAAATTCATGTATGTCGATTTATAAAAATTGTCTTAGCTAGCCTTTAATTTTGTAATCTTTTGCTTCATGTAATAAACTCAACTGCTTTATCAATATAAACTGCTTTCAAGTATCAATTCAAAGGTTTTAATATAGTTTCATGTTTTGTATCCTCGTTATAAAATCAGTATAAATGTGCTAAAAACCAAGCTTCAATAAGCTTCTTTATCAGCCAACTAAGCTTACTTAAGCTTATTATAGCTTTTGGTAAGCTTGGAAAACAATTTTAATCAAGTTTGGTTGTTGGTCAACAAAAGTCAACTGAGAAGGCAAGAGGGGCATGGAAATGGTATTTGGTAATTGCAGAGCTTGGAATGGGTTGGAAATGGATTTGAATAGTGGTATTGGGTTTGGTTTGTCGCAATATAAATTTGGACACTCATGAGTGTTTGTTTTATCTTCATTTTTAATTCAGTTTTCATATTGTGTTTGTGTTTGAATTTGTGGTCAATTAATAGTTTAAATCTGTTTAAATAGTGGTAATTAGTGTAACTAAAGTCATATTAAGCATTGGATTGTACTAGTTCAGTAGTTTGCTCAGTTTAAAAGTTCAAATCAGTTACAAAAGAGTGTTTGGATCAGTTGTTTATATTGAGCTTGAGCTCTTGTTTGTACTTGATATTTGTATTATCAGTCTTGATATAGGTCATTTGAATCATTCTAGTCTCAATATTGCCTCTGCAGTCACCAAAAGTCAAGATCAAACATCAACTGTCTTAATCTCATGTCTGTTGAGAATTTGTAAAACCAAAATCTTGTATTGTGTTTAGATATCATTAGCATAGCTTGTAATAGGTTTAATTCATCATAAAACAACATAATCAGTCCACAAATTAGGATTAAAGTTCATAAAAGTCAAAATTGGCAAAACTGTTAAAAGTCAAAAAGGCAAAATACCAGTTTTTCACCAACCTAGGGTGATTTTTAATTAAGTCATTTCTGGGTCAAATCAAGTGAGACTTTGGGTTCTAAAACTTCAGTTGGTCAAGTTACTTATTATGAATTTTATTGATTTTTAGTAATTTTTTATAACCCCCAAAAGAGCTTGTCAAACAGGGCTTATTTGCCCTGTTCACAAACTCGGTGAACACTGAGTTTTGCACAGTTCTTGCAGAGCTTGGCAAAAGCTCATAAGAGCTTGTCCAAGGATAATCTTTGGTTTACAAGTAGCTAACCAGGTCTAGTATAGGTTCCAATATCTGTTTTTCAATTCCAGCTTATTTGGTAGCTTATTCTCTAGCTGCAAAGTGGTGACCAAAAATCTGTTTTTGAACTTATACTCAAATCATCGAATTTGTTCATTAAGCACAATAGAGGTTAAGAGCAGTTGTAATAAGTTGCATTTGGGTAGTTATAGCTTATTGTAGCTTCTGTTTCAGTTTGGTGCCCATTTGGTACCCTTTGGCTTATTTCAAGTGCTTATTACATAAGCACTTGCATTGCAGTTTCATATTCATACACATAAGCCACTGTTTTTATAATTTTCCTAGAATTAGAACATTAATTTAGACTTTTCCTGAATTTTTCATATTTTTCCATAACTGTTTGCTATTTTTCTTCATTAAAAAGCAGCTTTTAAGCATTTTAATTAGCTTTTAATACAATTAATTCGTAAAAGTTTCAAAAATAAGTTTTCAATTTTCCTAGGTTAAGATAAATATAAAAAGTCAAAAATTATTTTTCCAGATTTTCATAGTTTAATTTGTAATTTTAGCAATTTAATTAGTTTTAAATAGTTTTAATTCATAAAAATAGAAAATAATCAGAAAAATATAAAATTAGTTTTGAAAATTCTATTTAGTTATTTTATATTTTTCTAAGTCATAATTTCATTTTTCTAGCTTTATTTCATATTTTCTTGTATTTAGGCTATTATTAAATAGTTAAAATTAGTTTTAATTAATAATAATTAGATAAATAGTTTTAAAAATAATTTTCTTTTTCTAAAATTTTCTCATATCATTAGGTTTGTAAAATGTCATTTCATATTTTAGGATTAATATTGTTCGTGTTTCACATTTTCTTGTGTACGTCACGTAGTTTTTAATAAAGTTTTATAAAAGAAAATCAAAACATCGCTTTAAAAATAGTGATAGCGTTTATCTAATATAGTTTATCTTTTTAATTTTCTTTAATTTGCATTTAAGCCCCTGTAATTTACAAATCTTTTCTTTAGGTATAAAATAACTCAAAATCCCCATCGATCACTATCCTTAGTGATTATTCGACATCCGATTGTGTTAAACACCATTCATCCTCCGTATGCGACTTAACGACCCAACAATCCACTATATTCCTCGATCTTAATTGCATTTGCTTCCGATCGCTTTTAAGTTTGTTACGGTTGACCATTCATGAGTGGTCACGTGTGACTAAACTGACCGTCGGAGCCAATCAAATTTTGGCCATTCACGGGAGGTCAGAAGCGTGTTTTAAGCAGCTGCACCCATACTCGCACATATACCATCGTTTGTAAAATGCTTTTTGTAAAGTTTATCATAAATCAAAAGTTCATTAACACTTTTCCTAAAGTGTTAAAACACCAAAATATAAAACAACAAAACAATCGTAACGTTTTCTAGCTTGTGTTTCTTTTAAGGTGATTCTTAAAGAAATACGATTTGGTTAAACGAGACGATACCAAAAATATTGTCCAAAAGTTTTTAAACCATCGACATATCCATACCTACGTCTTTTCGGTGGTACTTAATTAATACATAAAAATCAACCACCGCAAATCAAGGCAAGACACCTACTAAGCTGGGGTGTGACCATAATAAGTTCCCGAACAATGATTTAAAACTTGCCTTTGTGTCCTTGTGATTTGGTGTACCTTTTCAAAGAAGCAATTTCATTTGTGATTATTGGTTAAGTTCACTTGTCGCTTTGCCTCGCATTTGTTTTGGCCGATTTTATACTTAGTGCATGCGCACTCGCTCTTCCATTCTACAAGTCCACTTTCCGAGCTTGCAAATATTCCTCGTGAGACGAGGACGTTTCGCTCCTTCACCGTGGATCGAGGAACGATCTACCACCACCACCCCCGCCGTAATGGCGGAAGACAAGCCGATGAATGAGCTTCTCCAAGCACCCATCGAGGGTTACTGAGATGCTTATTGTTGTCCCAGCCATTGTGGTCGATACTTTTGAGCTCAAACCGGGTTGCTTAACTGCAACCCAAAGCCAATTCTATGGTTTTGAGCGGATGATCCTCATGCACACATTCGATGGTTTAACAAGATTGCATCTACCATCAAATACAAGAATGTCCCACATGAAGCAATTAAGCTTCTTTCGTTCTATTTTCTCTGAGGACAATCCGGAATTGGCTTGACCCTCGCTCCATTGAGACATGGGAGGATTTAGTCACTAAGTTTGTTAACGAATTCTATTATCCATCCCGAACTACAAGTATTAAGAATGAGATAATGAAATTTTCTCAAAGATTTGATGAATCATTCGGGGAGGCATGGGATCGTTACAAAGAATTGCTCCGCAAGTGTCCGCATCATGGTTTTACCGAGTTAATGCAAATGGATACTTTCTACAATTGTAACACCCCAACCCGACAAGGGTAAAGATATCACAATACGGTTTCATATCAGAACTTTAACTAATGTACAATAGCGGAAACCTTTACAAAATATTCAAAAAGAAAACATAAATAGCTAAAACTTCAAAATAAATCTAAGATCTCTATGGTAAAGTCTTGCTCTCTCGCTCTACTCTCAAACCCGGATCGGCTATCCCATAAGCTCATCTTGAATGCTTAATACCGCCGCAGAAAAGAAAATGCGGCCGAGCTTACAAAGCCCAAAGGAATGATATAATGAAACAAAAGCTAAAACAAAACAAATTACGAATAACGAAATCAAAATAAAATAATGACGAAGGATCTTTTAGGATTCTGCGGAAGCACAATATACAGAAATCCAAACAACCATATAACAGTTTAGACATCACATAACACATTAAAGATACAAAAACATACACATCAGAACAACCAAACGCACAACATATCGAATAACAGATTTCGTATAAGCCAAACGGAAAGTCTCAAAACTAACGGAAACAGTTTCTAGTAAATAAACATGGCATTCATACAAATCAATTAATCCACATTTAATACACTTAATGCAATATTGTAGCAATGAAATGGCGACAAGTCATGGCGCATAATATAGCTAAACCGTTCTCGGATCAAATCCTAACCTTAGCGAGTTTTAACATGGCAGTCACATATACGCATGATAGTTAACCTTCAAAACACTCAATTGTGCACTAGCACATTCATCTCGCAGATCAACGCATTCACGTAACAATAACAAATCATAATATCAAATATACGAATCAGGTTTTAACGTATTAATCCTATCCTAGTATGGCAACTCATAATCACTTAAACAAATACGTCATAAACACATCAATTAACATATCATATCAGAAATATCTTTCTGCTTCAAAAGTAACTTCAGAAAATAAATGGAGTAGCTAGCTCCCATATTTTGTGAAGACGCAGACATATATACGACATCATTCACCGATAACATATCATATAATGATCGATCTAGGATGCATCCAAACGCCCTTCCTACATATTCAAAAATATGCTTCACCATCCGAGACGTGGTAACATCACTCATCGCCCTAGAGTCATATCGAGGTGCATCATCGATACGGACATGGAACCCCATGACTAGTTAAATATTTGGTTATTATCAACCAACTTAAGTCAAACAGATTTGAGATATAGCATGATCATAGTCAAACACAAGGTCACAGATAACATATCGATAGTTCATATCATAAGGTTCATATTCAGATAGTCAGAATCATAAGTTCATATCATAGTGGCATATCATATATTCATAAACAGAAGTTCATAACCAGAGGTTCATAATCATAAGTTCATAATCCAATATAGCAGGATTCAACAAATGTATATATCAAAGTCTTCCTAACATAAGTTCACATCAGATATTGCATAGTTCACTAGAACATAAATTCAGATAAGTAACATATCAACATTCAGAAAAGGGTTCATAGCAATGGCATTGGGAATCTTAATAAATATAAGAGAATGACAAAGGAGGAAAACATGAGGGACCTTTACTGAAAAGGTCAGAGTATATGTACGATAACACAAGTGTCTTAAAGTAAGACAGAATATCCGTACCTTAAAGCAAATGAAAGGAAAGCAAACGAATGAACGAATACGAAGATGTAACGTCGCGTCTCCTCCAACAAATCTACACGGATTATGATTTATTTAATACTTATTAGTATAACGGATTAATCTCATTAATACTTTTAGAGTTGTCAGAATATTCTCATTTTTAGTGACGGACGGAATTACAACGTTTTAGAGTCTTAATCATTAATTTGTTTAACTTATGGGTTGCAAATGACAAACGGTAAACTTAAGGGTTTAAATATGGCATACATCTTATTTAAGAGCTTATATGATCATTATCCATAGTATAGGGTTTACAAATGTCAAGACGGATTTTAAGACTCTCTTTCAAAATAGTTTACATAATCTATAACTTACATGAAACAACGAAATTACACACTTAGCTTTTAACCCTAATCACTTCCTATTTATGTTATAGGGTTTCCATACTTTTAATATCACTTAATACACATTTAATTAACATGTTACTCCTTTTAATGATTTCCACTTTGACCCAGAACGTATATGGAAACAAACCGAAGTTACCTCAAAACTCATGCATGTCCTTACGTAATTCATTTACACATGTTGACCCATAATTACTCAGAATTACATATTACACCCTTAACATCTTTAAGTATATGACCTATCCTTATATTATCAGATTTTACACTTTTAGCCCAAAGGTTTTAGAATTTACAAAACATACCCTTTTAAGTTAAATAACAATTCGAATGGCCCTTTAAATATCCAAAATTACACGCTTAACCCCATACTTATTTTTATACGCTTTGTACCTTTATTTTACTGCTCACAAAATAACCTTTAAGTTTCATAATTTACAAAACCAACCCAAACCTTTTATGTAAAACCGAATAATGTACAATTCAAGTACAAGCCCTAAACCTAGGTTAAACCAATCATTAGCTCATCATTATTACTTCATTTATTACCCTTAATGATAACAAGAAAACCCTAGTTCATGCAAACCCTAATCGTCCCTTTATAATTCTTTCCTTTTTCCATGCTTAATCGAACAATAAAACTCAAGACAATTCACACAAGCTTCGAATTCACAAATATGTATTTTATTCAGGTCTTATAACATGTAATAACTTCTGGAAAAATCAAATCATGGTCTTAAAAATTATCATAAGCTTATTCGATAGTTTATTCGTTTTTTAGGGTTTTTAATCCAAAACAATTTCGTGTGACTTGTTAATTATGCATGGCCAATTTTTACAGGTTCTATATGACTTGTAGGACTGAAAACAACATTAGAAACATACCCTTGATGAGCTTTGGTCGTTAGAACAAAAGAACACAAAAGCTTCCTATCGCCGAAACCCTAACTGGCCCAAAAACTAACCACGATTGAAACAGCAGCTTAGGACCTCGAACACGATTTTTCTCACCTTCTTTACCTTCAAACTTGTCCAATAAAAATGGCTTTAAGCCCTGGAAACTGGAAGTCGAATTATGGAGGGTTTTGGGAGTCGGTTTGGTATAATCGACTATTAGGGTTTTTAGGAATAAATTTTGGACCGTATAATGTATATATATACATGATTTAATATTTTTCTTGTGGGCTTTATAATGTATTGGACTTAAAATAAATGGACTCTTAGTTTTATAAATTTATATTGGGCTTTTATTAATTAAATTCTTTTATAAAACAAATTAAATATATACGGATAATTTCATAAAATACAAAACGAATTTTATAAAATCATAAACTATAAAAATTACCTTTTACAAGTGTTTAATATTTATTTAGATCATGTGGGATATTTCTTAAAAATTTTCTGAATTTACATAGCTTATTTGGTATTCTTCAAATTAATTATTCATACTTTTTGATTATGAGGGTATTTTGGTCTTTTGTGAACTTTAGAAATTGTGTATTACAATTCTTCCTCTAAAAGAAAATTTCGCCTCGAAATTGAACAAGACGGAATGTAATGTAAAACGAATCGGATTTCGAATTTCTAGGATATAACGAACGTTAATCTTATCTCAAACAAATGGATTTCTTATCGGAATATTCAAACTCAAACTTATTCAGAAATCAAATCGATAGTCAATTACTTATAATAGATAATTATATACATATCAGAATAATGGCGGAGAACGGATGAGACGCAGAAAATCAAACGACAATTTCTAACTTATTCAGATATCTAATGATGAGGACATCATATGCATAGACGGAATAAATCCTATCGGCCTCACTAGTTGCAGAAATACGTTCAGACATATAAGCTTAGGGTGGTCATAGCAATCTATAGGTTCATTCAGATCATAACAACTTCGGATCCCAAACACACAAAACTTATACGAAACAGATATCGACGAAAATCTCACAATTAGGTACGGAATTCAAACGAACATGAGAAGCACCAAATAACAGATACAAGTTAAAGTCTATACACACATCAATCATGTGCATTTCCCAGACGTCGATACCTTCAATAAGTTCAGATTATATGATCTCGTATTATTACGTTGATCAAAGGCCATAATACTTGCATCACATAACAAGTTCTTATAGTCATTATATTCGGTCTCGGGTCATGACAAAACACATAACAAATATCATAACAAAACATACCACATACAGATAACACTCAAATAGCAAGTAACATACTATAACAAACCAGATACACATGAGTATACCATCATGATGGTCATACTTCATTCAAGCGTAAAAACCTCATGGAGAAAATAAATAGCGGACAAAACTTATAAGGACTAACGGAAACTTAACGAATCTAGCAGAAAGAAACAACAGACATGAACTATACTTTCAAAATTTTGCTTTATTTCCATTTATCAAACAAAATTTGCAGAATCGTCTTAAGATGAACTTCCAAAACAAAACCTAATAATCCCAGATTCAAACGTCAAAATGAAAACAAAAGAACCTAACCCAAAATCAACTGCCGAAAATTCTCATAAAGAGGGTAACAAATCGTAAACGAAATCCTATTCTTGTGTCGGATTGAACCTACTAGTAGTCAGACTCCAAACCGAATCCACCTCGTGTTCCTCTTCCTCTTCTTCCTCGTGTTCCTATTCCTCGCTTATCCATCCGTTCTTGTTTCCTTCACGTGGTAGTAAGCGACCAGCAAAGTCACCTTCCGCTTCTCTCTTCCTCCTCCCAAGACACGATCCACAAAAGCATATGATCGCGACTCTCACCGTCTCTACTCCTTCATCCTCAACGAACTTGGGACACCTATCAGGATATCTAGTAGTGAAACCTTGGTTGTCAACAACCTTAGTTTCATACTCCTCCACTACCTCTCCGTCAATGGTCTTCAAGGTCAGCTTCTCCTCGATGGTGCATGGCCACATATAGGCCGGTACTCTTATCCTCTTATTAGTCCGCTTCACTTTACCATACCTCGTGCAGCCCTTAGCAATGACAACGGCCCACTTCATCTTATCCTTATGTTGCCTAGCCGGTCCTCGATTACTCCTATCAGATGAATTAGGGCTACGGGGGATAACCATCTAAAAGAAATACTAACCATCAGCAAAACTTAAATACGATAGGGTACGCAAAGAAGTACGCAGAAAGGAAAATCCTAAATCTACCCACTTCTCACAGGTCATAGCCTAAGCTCTAAGGGTCCGAAAACCTAGATCTCTGATACCATAAATTCTAACACCCCAACCCGACAAGGGTAAAGATATCACAATACGGTTTCATATCAGAACTTTAACTAATGTACAATAGCGGAAACCTTTACAAAATATTCAAAAAGAAAACATAAATAGCTAAAACTTCAAAATAAATCTAAGATCTCTATGGTAAAGTCTTGCTCGCCTCTACTCTCAAACCCGGATCGCCTATCCCATAAGCTCATCTTGAATGCTTAATACCGCCGCAGAAAAGAAAATGCCACTGAGCTTACAAAGCCCAAAGGAATGATATAATGTAAACAAAAGCTAAAACAAAACAAATATACGAATAACGAAATCAAAATAAAATAATGACGAATGATCTTTTAGGATTCTGCGGAAGCACAATATACAGAAATCCAAACAACCATATAACAGTTTAGACATCACATAACACATTAAAGATACAAAAACATACACATCAGAACAACCAAACGACAACATATCGAATAAATGATTTCGATAAGCCAAACGGAAAGTCTCAAAACTAACGGAAATAGTTCCTAGTAAATAAACATGGCATTCATACAAATCAATTAATCCACATTTAATACACTTAATGCAATATTGTAGCAATGAAATGGCGTATAAGTCATGGCGCATAATATAGCTAAACCAGTTCTCGGATCAAATCCTAACCTTAGCAGAGTTTTAACATGGCAGGTCACATATACAGACAGATAGTTAACCTTCAAAACACTCAATTGCACTAGCACATTCATCTCGCAGATCAACGCATTCACGTAACAATAACAAATCATAATATCAAATATACGAATCAGGTTTTAACGTATTAATCCTATCCTAGTATGGCAACTCATAATCACTTAAACAAATACGTCATAAACACATCAATTAACATATCATATCAGAAATATCTTTCTTCTTCAAAAGTAACTTCAAAAATAAATGGAGTAGCTAGCTCCGTGATTTTGTGAAGACGCAGACACACGACATCATTCACCGATAACATATCATATAATGATCGATCTAGGATGCATCCATACGCCTTCCTACATATTCAAAAATATGCTTCACCATCCAGAGACGCGCGTAACATCACTCATCGCCTAGAGTCATATCGAGGTGCATCATCGATACGGACATGGAACCCCATGACTAGTTAAATATTTGGTTATTATCAACCAACTTAAGTCAAACAGATTTTCGGATATAGCATGATCATAGTCAACACAAGGTCACGATAACATATCGATAGTTCATATCATAAGGTTCATATTCGGATAGTCGTAATCATAAGTTCATATCATAGTGGCATATCATATATTCATAAACGTAAGTTCATAACCGAGGTTCATAATCATAAGTTCATAATCTAATATAGCAAGATTCAACAAATGTATATATCAAAGTCTTCCTAACATAAGTTCACATCGATATTGCATAGTTCACTAGAACATAAATTCGTATAAGTAATGATCAACATTCGTAAAAGGGTTCATAGCAATGGCATTGGGAATCTTAATAAATATAAGAGAATGACAAAGGAGGAAAACATGAGGACCTTTATGAAAAGGTCGAGTATCTCAGACGATAACACAAGTGTCTTAAAGTAAGATGTAATATCCGCACTTAAAGCAAATGAAAGGAAAGCAAACGAATGAACGAATACGAAGATGTAACGTCGCGTCTCCTCCAACAAATCTACACGGATTATGATTTATTTAATACTTATTAGTATAACGGATTAATCTCATTAATACTTTTAGAGTTGTCGAATATTCTCATTTTTGTTGATTTGACGAATTACAACGTTTTAGAGTCTTAATCATTAATTTGTTTAACTTATGGGTTGCAAATGACAAACGGTAAACTTAAGGGTTTAATATGGCATACATCTTATTTAAGAGCTTATATGATCATTATCCATAGTATAGGGTTTACAAATGTCAAGACGGATTTTAAGACTCTCTTTCAAAATAGTTTACATAATCTATAACTTACATGAAACAACGAAATTACACACTTAGCTTTTAACCCTAATCACTTCCTATTTATGTTATAGGGTTTCCATACTTTAATATCACTTAATACACATTTAATTAACATGTTACTCCTTTTAATGATTTCCACTTTGACCTAGAACGATATGAAAACAAACCGGTTACCTCAAACTCATGCATGTCCTTACGTAATTCATTTACACATGTTGACCAATAATTACTCAGAATTACATATTACACCCTTAACATCTTTAAGTATATGACCTATCCTTATATTATCAGATTTTACACTTTTAGCCCAAAGGTTTTAGAATTTACAAAACATACCCTTTTAAGTTGATAACAATTCGAATGGCCCTTTAAATATCCAAAATTACACGTTTAACCCCCATACTTATTTTTATACGTTTTGTACCTTTATTTTACTGTTCACAAAAATAACCTTTAAGTTTCATAATTTACAAAACCAACCCAAACCTTTTATGTAAAAACCGAATAATGTACAATTCAAGTACAAGCCCTAAACCTAGGTTAAACCAATCATTAGCTCATCATTATTACTTCATTTATTACCCTTAATGATAACAAGAAAACCCTAGTTCATGCAAACCCTAATCGTCCCTTTATAATTCTTTCCTTTTTCCATGCTTAATCGAACAATAAAACTCAAGACAATTCACACAAGCTTCGAATTCACAAATATGTATTTTATTCAGGTCTTATAACATGTAATAACTTCGGAAAAATCAAATCATGGTCTTAAAATTATCATAAGCTTATTCGATAGTTTATTCGTTTTTAGGTTTTTAATCCAAAACAATTTCGTGTGACTTGTTAATTATGCATGGCCAATTTTACAGGTTCTATATGACTTGTAGGACTGAAAACAACATTAGAAACATACCCTTGATGAGCTTTGGTCGTTAGAACAAAAGAACACAAAAGCTTCCTATCACGAAACCCTAATCAACCCAAAACTAACCACGATTGAAACCAATGCTTAGGACCTCGAACACGATTTTTCTCACCTTCTTTACCTTCAAACTTGTCCAAGAAAAATGGCTTTAAGCCCTGGAAACTGGAAGTCGAATTATGGAGGGTTTTGGGAGTCGGTTTGGTATAATCGACTATTAGGGTTTTTAGGGATAAATTTTTGGACCGTATAATGTATATATACATGATTTAATATTTTTCTTGTGGGCTTTATAATGTATTGGACTTAAAATAAATGGACTCTTAATTTTGTAAATTTATATTGGGCTTTTATTAATTAAATTCTTTTATAAAACAAATTAAATATATCGGATAATTTCATAAAATACAAAACGAATTTTATAAAATCATAAACTATAAAATTACCTTTACAAGTGTTTAATATTTATTTAGATCATGTGGGATATTTCTTAAAATTTTCTCGAATTTACATAGCTTATTTGGTATTCTTCAAATTAATTATTCATACTTTTGATTATGAGGGTATTTTAGTTTTGTGAACTTTAGAAATTTGTATTACAACAATGGTTCAAAAAGTCGACCAAGACTCTTTGAATGCCTCATGGAGGTAATTTCTTGAGCAAGACCACAAAAAAGCCTTGCAAATCATTGAAAACAAGTCCTGTGTCCGTCTCTTTCCGCACGAAGACATATCGCCTTAGTCTAATGTGGACCTTCTATTTCATCTCCGTGAGTACATCTAGCACCGATGCTAAGATTGACAAACTCACGGATATTGTTCGAGCTTTGGTTCTGCTAACCAAAAGAAAGTCACTTTCACTCGCACACCATCACATGGTGAAGTGAAGAAAGTTGAAGTCAGGTTACTTGTGGTGGTCCTCATGCATACTACAACCAGATCGCCACCGATGGTAGGTTGTTTGAAGCTAATGCTATAGCGGTACTTCAAATCAAGGAGGTAATCAATACCGCCCTCAAAATGAACCAAACTACCGAGCTAATACTTATCAGCACCACCCGGTTTTAACTGAATCCTAACCGAATCGAACCAACCTAGAATGAACCAAGGTTATCAAAACCAAGGTAATTTCTATTCCGACCCAATCAAGGTTTCCAACATCAAGGAAACCTTAATCAAAACAATTTCAATCGAGGGAATCAATTTCGTGGAAATGTAAATCCTAATCAGGAATTTTCAACAACAAGGTCATAATCAAACATACGACCTCAAAATTTCCCTCCACCTGCTCCGAGACCATCATCCGATGAGTTATTGAAGCAATTCATGAAATCCCAAGATGAAATGAACAGTTGTTGGTCACCGATCACGATCTCAAGAAGTCTTTAAATGATCAACCCTCGGGCTGTGAAAACTTCCGAGCAACACGATCGCTAACCCGGGGAAGATGCAAAGGCGATCACAACCAAGTGGTGTTTCATACAATGGACCCGCTATTCCTACTACCTCTTCTTCTTCTATCCCGAAGGTAGTGGAAAGTGAACCCGAGGCAACAAAGGACAAGGAACTTCCTACTAATAATGGAGGTACCAACGATGTCCATCCTCGTTGTCCGAAACCCAAATCCAATCCAGAGTTGTTTTTGAACCTCCTGTAGCTCCGCTGAAAACCCCAATCCAAATCTTCTATTCCTTACCCATCACGCTTGAATGAGCAAAGCTCCATGAAAAGCTACCATCAAATGGACAAATTTTTTCAAATTTTCCAAGAACTACATTTTGACATAAGCTTTATGGATGCTATCATGCCGATGCCCAAGTTTGCATCAACTCTCAAACACATGTTAAGCAACAAGGAAAAGTTGTTTGAAATGGCTAAACTCCTTCGAACGAGAAGCGCTGCAGCTTATCTTGAAGAAGCTTCGAAAAAGCTTGAGATCCTGGAAAATTTCTCTTACCTTGTGTATTTCCGTGAATGGTTGAATGCTTTGCCTTAGCCGATCTTGGTGCAAGCATAAACCCCGATGCCTCATTCAAGATGGAAGAAACTTTCTTTAGGACCTTACTCCTACATGCATGACTCTCGAGCTTGCAGATCGTACAATATCCCATCCACTTGAATTGCCGAGGACGATTTGTGAAAGTAGGAAAGTTCCATTTTCCACCGACTTTGTTGTTGTTGATTTCGATGTCGATCCACGGGTTTCTCTCATTGTTGGAAGAGGATTCACGAGAACGGGCGTGCTCTCATTGATGTATTTGAGCAAGAAATCACATTACGTGTTGGTAATGAAGTCATCACCTTTAACCTTGATCAAACTTCGAGGTACTCCGCAAACTATGATTCCGAGTCGGTTAACCGAATAGATATCATTGATGTTGCTTCAAGAGTACTCAAGAAGTTCTTGGTTATGATCATAATTCTTCGGTGATAATCTCACTCATTCATCTCAACCCATCATTGCTAATTTACTCCTTCTCTCGCTCCGCTTGAGGAAAGTGACTTCATCTTGGAAGAGATTGAAGCATACTTGTCCAAAGTGATTCTGCTCCTTGGGAAATTGATCACGCTCCCATCGACATTGAGGGGATATACTTCTCATTGAGAAGTTACTTAATAATGATCCATCATCATCACTCCTCCCGTCGACCTTCATAACAAGGAAGTCAAGTCGGTTGAGAAAACTAAAGAATTTCACAAGTCGAACTTAAGGACTTACCGCCTCATCTCGAGTATGCATTTCTTGAAGGTGATGATAAATTACCGTCATTATTGCTCGAGATTTGAGTAAAGATGAAAAGATCGCTCTCATAAAGGTCTTAAAGTCACACAAGCAAGCAATTGCTTGAAACTCTCCGACATTAAGGTATCAACCACGAATTTTGTACTCACAAAATCTTGATGGAGGATGACTTCAAACCAATAGCTTCAACATCGGAGAAGAGTAAATCCAAAAATCCATAATGTTATCAAACAGAGGTTATCAAACTTCTTGATGCGAGATTGATTTACCCAATCTCGAGATAGTCCTTGGGTTAGCCCAATTCATTGTGTTCCTAAAAGGGTGGCATAACTGTTGTCACAATGAAGATAACGAGTTAATTCCAACTCGGTGGTTACGGATGACGTGTGTGTATTGACTATCGTAAGTTGAATGACGCCACCGTAAAGACCATTTTCCTCTACCCTTCATGGACCAAATGCTTGAGAGATTAGCAGGAATGAGTACTATTGTTTCCTTGATGGTTTTCGGGTTACTTTCAGATCCCCATTGATCCACGGTGATCAAGAGAAGACCACATTCACTTGCCCATACGGAACTTTTGCCTGCTGACGTATGCCTTTTGGCTTATGTAATGCTCCCGCACGCTCCAACGATGTATGATGGCCATATTCCACGACATGATCGGGAAACAATGGAGGTGTTTATGGATGACTTCTCGGTCATTGGGGACTCGTTTCAAACATGTCTCTCCCATTTAGATAAAATGCTAAACGGTGTGAAGACACCAATCTCTGCTCTAAATTGGGAGAAGAGTCACTTTATGGTCAAAGAAGGCATAGTCCTTGGCCATAAGATTTCAAAAACGGATTGAGGTCGATAGAGCAAAAGTCGATGTTATTGCTAAAGCGCCTCATCCTACTACCGTCAAAGGTATTAGGAGTTTTTAGGTCATGCCGGTTTCTATCGAGATTCATACAAGATTTTTCCAAAATCGCCTGGCTATGACCCATCTTCTTGAAAAGATGCTCCTTTGTCTTCTCACCGAATGCATCGAAGCTTTTGAAACATTAAAGAAAAAGCCATCAAGCACCCATTCTCGCTGCTCCGATCGGGATTTACCTTTGAGCTCATGTGCGATGCAAGTGATTTTGCTATCGGTGCGGTCTTAGGGCAACGAGAGCTAAGCATTTTCGACTATCCACTACGCAAGTAAGACTATGATCAAGCTCAAACTCATTACACCACCACGTAAAAGAGCTATTAGCCGTGGTGTATGCATTTGAGAAGTTTCGCCGACTTAATCTTGACCAAATGCGTGGTGTATACGGATCACTCGGCTCTCAAATATCTCTTTGCAAAACAAGATGCAAAGCCGAGATTGCTCCGTTGGGTTCTCCTCCGCAAGAATTTGATATCATTGTACGTGATAAAAAGGAGCAGAGAACCCGGTCACGATCATCTATCCGTCTAGAAAACCCTCACCAAGATGTGTTCGAGAAAAGGAAATAAATGAAACATTTCTCTCGAGACACTCAATGCGGTTTCTTTCGTGGAAATTCTACTACCCCATGGTTTGCTGACTTCGCAAATTACCATGCGGGTAACTTCATAGTGAAAGGGATGTCGTCCCAACAGAAAAACAAATTCTTTAAAGATGTAAAACATTACTTCTGGGACGACCCCTACTTATTCAAAATTTGTGCGGATCAAGTCATCAGGCGATGTGTGTATGGACAAGAAGCTCTTGACATTCTCAAAGCTTGCCATGCTGGACCCACCGGGGGCCATCATAGTCCAAACTACACCGCCAAAAAGGTGTTTGATTCCGGATTCTATTGGCCCACGATTTACAAGGATGCCCACGAATTTGTCAAAACCTGTGACGCTTGTCAACGTCACGGGAATATCTCACAAAGAAATGAAATGCCGCAAAACGCCATTCAAGTGTGTGAGATTTTTGACATCTGGGGCATTGACTTTATCGGGCCATTTCCTTCATCCCGCTGTAATAAATACATACTGTAGCCGTTGACTATTTGTCAAAATGGGTTGAAGCGAAGCTTTACCTACCAACGATGCCCGAGTTGTTGTGAAATTCTTGAAATCTCTTTTGCCGTGTTTGGAACTCCACGAGCTATAATTAATGATCGTAGTACGCATTTCGCAATGACCAATTTGATCGTGTCATGCAAAAGTATGGTGTAACCCACCGCTCATCATCGCGCACCACCCCAAACAAGTGGGCAAGTGGAAGTTTCCAACCGAGGATTAAATGTAACACCCAACCCGACAAGGGTAAAGATATCACAAATACTGGGTTTCATATCGTAACTTTAAGTACTATACAAAAGCGAAAGTCTTTACGAAATTCTAAAAGAAAACATAAATAACTAAATAACCAAAATAATTCTAAGATCTCTATGATCAAATCTTGCTCTCGCTTACTCTCAACCCGGATCAACCATCCCACAAGCTCATCTTGAATGCCTAATACCGCCGCAGAAAAGAAAAGTGTGGTGAGCTTACAAAGCCCAGTGAATGTATATAACAAAACAAAACTAAACAAAACATAAATACTGAATTGAACAAAGAAACGAATAACAAAATCGTAGCTGAACGAGAATAATGAATCATTGAGGATTCGCAGTAACACAATTGCATGCAAATCCGAAAACAATTAGCAATCAAGGACAAACACATAGCATATTGATGACTCCAACGCAAACACATCAAAATAACGGACACTTAACATATCAAGAAGAAATAGATTACATATAAACCAAACGAAAAGTCTAAGGCTAACGAAACACTTTCTAGAAAATAAACATGGCATTCAACAAATTAATTAACCCTGCACTTAACACACTTAATTCAATATTGCAAAGAATGAAATAGCGATCAAATCATGGCGATCTCACAAGCAAATAGAAACATAGTAGACAAACTATAATTAAATAGACCAAACAAAACTTAGCATAACCATTAACAATTATCAAAACAGATATCATAAGCTAAACCAGTTCTCGGATCAAATCCTAACATCGCTAGAGTTTAAGCATGGCGGTCACATAGGCGATAAAACACTAACGATAAGCAAAGTTCACAAAATTAATCGAACAATTTATACATACTAAACTTATAGAATACTCACTTTCACACTAGCACATTCATCTCACGGATCAACGAATCCACATAACGATAAACTAACATAACATCGGATGACAAGATGCGAATCATATTTAAACATATTAATCATATCCTAGCATAGCGAATTTGTAGTCACATAAACATACAAAAGCATAAACATATAATAGCATATAATAAGCCTTGCACATAATCATAAACACTTGAACATACCAAACAAAATCGAATACTTATCATAGAAATAACGAGATAAAGATTTAGTTAACTACCACGAGCCCGAACATATCATATCAAAACATCATAACTATATAGAAACAATCTTAGAAAATAATTTGGAGTAGCTAGCTCCCGGAAGTTGTGAAGACAGCGTATTGCACACCGACATCATTCACTAGACAAATCATCTCGGATAATGATCGATCTAGGATGCATCCATACGCCCCACAAACATATAATGGTCATATAATATAACTTGAGCTCATACTAGATAATGAGATAAGGACGATGGCGAACTTCACTTCTCGCCACAGAGTCATGTCGAGGTGCATCATCGACACGGACATGGAACCCCATGACTAGTTTAATAATTGGCTCGGTGTCAAACTAACTTAGGTCAAATCGAATGTCATAACCGACATAGATCATATTTTATCAAATGTTTAATCATGTTTTCAAAATCAAAGTCTTCATATCATATAGTTCAAAATCAATGTTTTATGATTCAAAATCAAAGTTCAAATAAGCAACGACTCAAAGGACACATTAATGTTCATAGCAATAACATATCGATAACTCATATCATAAGGTTCATATTCAAATATAACAAGGTTCAACAAATATGCACATCAAAGTCTTCCTAACATAAAGTTCAAATCGACATCGCATGGTTCAATAAAACATGAGTTCGGATAAGCAATGTGTCAAACAATCGGGAAAGGATTCATAGCAATGGCATAGGAATCCTAATAAGTAAAATAGGAAAGCGAAGCGAAAAGAACATCATAAGGAACCTTTACTAAAAAGGTCAGAATATCTGTACCTTGATGCAAATGAGAGAAAAGCAAACGAATGAGTGAATCACGAAGATATAACATCGCGTCTTCTTCAACGAATCTACACGGATTATGATTTGTTTAATAATTATTGGCATCATTAAAGCTATGACGGATTAATCGCATTAACATTCTTAGAGTTATAAGTATATTCTCATTTTATAAGCTTCTTATGCATTTTGTAAGTGTGTTACCTATTGATATCATATTTTATCTTTTAGTTTCTTAAACTCATATTCGGACCAGACTTTAGTGATTTTTATAAAATACTTACTTAGCTCAAATGAAATCAAGAAAAATCCCAGAGGTTCCCATATGAGTTAAAAGAGTCTCCAAAATTGGTGGGTTCTATATCTATGCCAAATGGCCTATGGAAAATCACAAGTCCGCACTGCCCGTAAAGTAATCAGAAAATACACCTTAAAAGTTTACGCTTATTGGACCTGTTTAGACACCTTGGAAAAATTCCCAAAACTCCCAGAAATTCATTTATGTCCTAAATATCACTCCTGTAAAAGGAGAACTCCCAATTCCTTATGGTTTGAAAATGAAAAATCAAACAATACAACTAAATTTCAGACCCGTTTTCTCAGCTTTAACACTTGATTTTGTAAAATTCAAAAATACGACTTAGACAACTCCAAATCCGACCAAACCACTTGGAAAACTTAACTAAGACATAAAATAAACTTTTCCCACAAAAACCCAGATTATTACACTTATAAAATTCGATCTATGACCCGGACAAGTTTGACATATGATGCTGTCCAGTTTTAGGGTTTATTAAAATCATTATAATCACATGTTTAGACCATTAATTACACTTAGGGTTCCATTCCAATTAGGGTTTTCGAATTTATTAGGCATGATAACATTTATATATGTGGTTCGGTTCTCTTGTGCTCGACATACCTATGATCCGATTCAAACAATACGTATTACATACATGTTCTCTTAATATTACAAGGTTCAATTCATATGGTTTGTTTTTGTTTGGTTTCATATGGTTCGGCCACAAAAAGAAAAACACAACTCGACTAATACAAACATGATACAACATATACTAACGTAAGGTGTATTAAAGGAAGACAAATAAAACATGTTATACCTTAGCTTGTTGGAACAAAAATCTCGACTACAATGATTTAGGGTTTCGGCCGAATGGGAAGAAAAAGAAAGAAGAGGCAAAACTAGGGTTCCAAATTATGTTTATGAGTTTGTATATATAGGTGGTGAAAAATTCGGTTCTAGGGCTTTGAGAAGGTGTGTGGGCGGCCTCTTGGTCCAAACGAATCGAACAAACACTCGGCCCAAGTTGTTTCCCAAATAACGAAAGACAAGGCCCAATATTTTAGTGAGACGTTTAAATCTTCGTCGTACAAAATCAATCACGACACATATTCGTTAAGTTTTAATTATAGATAAGTTAAGTTTTAAATTTCGTTAAATGATCATAAACGTATTTTAATAATTTTGATTTCAAGGGTAAAATAGTCTTATTATGCGTTTATATTTTTAGGGTTTTACAACTCTTCCCCTCTAAAAGAAAATTTTCGTCCTCGAAAATTGAACAAGACGGAACAGGACAGCAAACAAATGCGGATTTCAGAGTTTCGAGGAATTAAAACGAACACGTAACGCATCTCAGAACAAACGAATCAAATACTTACAACAGACTATCCTATATACATCAAGTAATGGCAGATAACGGATGAGATGCAGAAAATCAAACGACAATTCTAACTTATCATATATCTAATGACGAGATCAATCATATGCATAGACGGAAAACTAAAAGGATCTAATGTTCCTCAAACACTACACGAAAAATCCTAGGACCGCAATAAGGGTACACGGAGACGTACACATATAGAGCAAACATAGCAATCCATAGTTTACACAAATCATAACAATTTCGGTCCAAAGCGCACAAAACTTACACGTAACAGATATCGACGAAATCTCACAAATAGGTACAAAATTTCCAATCGAACATAAGGAGTGACAAATAACAGGTACAAGTCAAAGTCCAATCACGTATCAACCACAGGCGTTTCCCCAGACGTCATATAATTTCAATAAGTTCAAATTATATGATCTCGGTATTATCACGTTGATCAGGCGTCATAATACTTGCATCACATAACCAGTTCTTATTGTCATCATATTCTGTCCCGGGTCGTGGCAAACCACATAACCAGAATCACAAGAAACATATCACATACAGATAACATACAGCTAGCAAGTAACATACTATAACAGACCAGATACACATTCATGCAGCATATAACACATCAGACAACTTACCATATTACCAAACAAATGAAGCCACCAACTTGTATAAAACGGTTCTCATGACTCATTAACGACGATCCGTAAAGAAAAGGCGAGTTATACGAGAATGCTAAACGATAAAACTTCACTATTCAAACCGAAGTTCGAAGCGAATCAAAGAAAAGTAATGCCGATCAAAATAGCGTAGCAAAATATCAAACCGCCTCAAAGCGCGTGACAAACGAATCGAGTAACACACGTCGCGCCCAAATCATATGAAGTAGATGAACCTTCTCACCACCGTTGAATCTTATCTCCGTCTTTTGCGCTTTGGTTGGTCCGTCCACTTCCTAGCAAAGATCGACGTCTCCAACAAAGACGGCGATCGGGTGTAACTTCGCTTCACGAACCTCTCCAAAGACGAGGGGCAGTTGCGACAGTGGTCGGCACCATCTTCTTTGGCTTCACGGGTAGTCTCCATCTAACGATCGGCAAACGGACGAGCTAAAACAAAATAACAAAATTCGATGCGAGCAGAGGAGGGCCAATTCGGTGAAGGCAAAAGGATATCAAGTCAAATCGAACGACCATCAAAAGGAATCGAAGATGTCTCGAATGACGGAAACCTAATGTCTACCCAATCCTCACGTGTCATAGCCTAAGCTCTAAGGGTCCTAAACCTAGATCTCGATACCATAATTGTAACACCCCAACCCGACAAGGGTAAAGATATCACAAATCTGCTTTCATATCGAACTTTAAGTACTATACAAAAGCGAAAGTCTTTACGAAATTCCAAAAGAAAACATAAATAACTAAATAACCAAAATAATTCTAAGATCTCTATGATCAAATCTTGCTCTCGGTTCTACTCTCAACCCGCATCAACCATCCCACAAGCTCATCTTGAATGCCTAATACCCCAGCAGAAAAGAAAAGGCGGGTGAGCTTACAAAGCCCAAAGTGAATGATATAACAAAACAAAACTAAACAAAACATAAATACGAATTGAACAAAGAAACGAATAACAAAATCAGAAGCGAACGAGAATAATGAATCATTGAGGATTCTGCAGAACACAATTGCACGTAAACCGGAAAACAATTAGCAATCAAGGACAAACACATAGCATATTGATGACTCCAACGCAAACACATCAAAATAACCGGACACTTAACATATCAAGAAGAAATAGATTACATATAAACCAAACGAAAAGTCTAAGGCTAACGGAAACACTTTCTAGAAAATAAACATGGCATTCAACAAATTAATTAACCTCGCACTTAACACACTTAATTCAATATTGCAAAGAATGAAATAGCGGTCAAATCATGGCAGTCTCACAAGCAAATAGAAACATAGTAGACAAACTATAATTAAATAGACCAAACAAAACTTAGCATAACCATTAAAAATTATCAAACAGATATCATAAGCTAAACCAGTTCTCGGATCAAATCCTAACATCGCAGAGTTTAAGCATGGCAGTCACATAGGCGTATAAAACACTAACGATAAGCAAAGTTCACAAAATTAATCGAACAATTTATACATACTAAACTTATAGAATACTCACTTTCACACTAGCACATTCATCTCACGGATCAACGAATCCACATAACGATAAACTAACATAACATCGATGACAAAGATGCGAATCATATTTAAACATATTAATCATATCCTAGCATAGCGACGGTAGTCACATAAACATACAAAAGCATAAACACATATAATAGCATATAATAAGCCTTGCACATAATCATAAACACTTGAACATACCGAAACAAAATCGTAATACTTATCATAGAAATAACGAGATAAAGATTTAGTTAACTACCACGAGCCCGTAACATATCATATCAAAACATCATAACTATATAGAAACAATCTTAGAAAATAATTGGAGTAGCTAGCTCCCGAAGTTGTGAAGACGCGACATACACACGACATCATTCACTAGACAAATCATCTCGGATAATGATCGGATCTAGGATGCATCCATACGCCCCACAAACATATAATGGTCATATAATATAACTTGAGCTCATACTAGATAACAGATAAGGGACGTGGCGTAACTTCACCTCATCGCTTGTAGTCATGTCGAGGTGCATCATCGACACGGACATGGAACCCCCATGACTAGTTTAATAATTGGCTCGGGTGTCAAACTAACTTAGGTCAAATCAGAATGTCATAACTGACATAGATCATATTTTATCAAATGTTTAATCATGTTTTCAAAATCAAAGTCTTCATATCATATAGTTCAAAATCAATGTTTTATGATTCAAAAATCAAAGTTCAAATAAGCAACAGCTCAAAGGACACATTAATGTTCATAGCAAATAACATATCAGATAACTCATATCATAAGGTTCATATTCAAATATAACAAGGTTCAACAAATATGCACATCAAAGTCTTCCTAACATAAAGTTCAAATCGATATCGATGGTTCAATAAAACATGAGTTCGAGATAAACAAAGTCAAACAATCGTGAAAGGATTCATAGCAATGGCATAGGAATCCTAATAAGTAAAATAGGAAAGCGAACGAAAAGAACATCATAAGGAACCTTTACTAAAAGGTCGAATATCGTACCTTGATGCAAATGAGAGAAAAGCAAACGAATGAGTGAATCACGAAGATATAACATCGCGTCTTCTTCAACGAATCTACACGGATTATGATTTGTTTAATACTTATTGGCATCATTAAAGCTATGACGGATTAATCGCATTAACATTCTTAGAGTTATAAGTATATTCTCATTTTATAAGCTTCTTATGCATTTTGTAAGTGTGTTACCTATTGATATCATATTTTATCTTTCAGTTTCTTAAACTCATATTCGGACCAGACTTTAGTGATTTTTATAAAATACTTACTTAGCTAAAATGAAATCAAGAAAATCCCAGAGGTTCCCATATGAGTTAAAGAGTCTCCAAAATTGGTGGGTTCTATATCTATGCCAAATGGCCTATGGAAAATCACAAGTCCGGACACGTCCGTAAAGTAATCGAAAATACACCTTAAAAGTTTACGCTTATTGGACCTGTTTAGACACCTTGGAAAATTCCTAAAACTCCCGAAATTCATTTATGTCCTAAATATCACTCCTGTAAAAGGAGAGCTCCCAATTCCTTATGGTTTGAAAATGAAAATCAAACAATACAACTAAATTCGGACACTGTTTTCTCAGCTTTAACACTTGATTTTGTAAAATTCAAAATACGACTTAGACAACTCCAAATCCGACCAAACCACTTGGAAAACTTAACTAAGACATAAAATAAACTTTTCCCACAAAAACCCAGATTATTACACTTATAAATTCGATCTATGACCCGGACAAGTTCGATATATGATGCTGTCCAGCTTTTAGGGTTTATTAAAATTATTATAATCACATGTTTAGACCATTAATTACACTTAGGTTCCATTCCAATTAGGGTTTTCAATTTATTAGGCATGATAACATTTATATATGTGGTTCGGTTCTCTTGTGCTCGACATACCTATGATCCGATTCAAACAATACGTATTACATACATCTTCTTAATATTACAAGGTTCAATTCATATGGTTTGTTTTTGTTTGGTTTCATATGGTTCGCCACAAAAGAAAAACACAACTCGACTAATACAAACATGATACAACATATACTAACGTAAGGTGTATTAAAGGAAGACAAATAAAACATGTTATACCTTAGCTTGTTGGAACAAAAATCTAGACTACAATGATTTAGGGTTTCGCCGAATGGGAAGAAAAAGAAAGAAGAGGCAAAACTAGGGTTCCAAATTATGTTTATGAGTTTGTATATATAGGTGGTGAAAATTAGGTTCTAGGGCTTTGAGAAGTGTGTGGGCTTGGCCTCTTGGTCCAAACGAACGAACAAACACTCGGCCCAAGTTGTTTCCCAAATAACGAAAGACAAGGCCCAATATTTTAGTGAGACGTTTAAATCTTGTCAGTACAAAATCAATCACGTACACATATTCGTTAAGTTTTAATTATAGATAAGTTAAGTTTTAAATTTCGTTAAATGATCATAAACGATTTTAATAATTTTGATTTCAAGGGTAAAATAGTCTTATTATGCGCTTATATTTTTAGGTTTTACATTAAAAGAATTCTTGAAAGGACGGTTGGCTAAAACCGTGCCTCTTGGTCGGATAAGCTAGATGACGACTCTGGGCCTTCCGACAATTTTATAAAACACCCATCGGGTGTACTCCATACAAGCTTGTGCGGAAAGGCGTGTCATCTGCCGGTTGAGCTTGAGCACAAGGCATACCGGGCCTTGAAACATGCCAACCGATATTCAGACAACGGTGGTGATCATAGGAAAGTTCAAATGAATGAATTAAATGAACTCCGTGATCAAGCATACGAGAACTCTTTGATCTACAAAGAAAAGACAAAGAAGATTCATGACTCTAAAATCAAGAACTGCGTTTTCAACGTTGGTGATCGAGTCCTTCTTTTCAATTCCAGTTGAAGATTTTCTCGGGAAAGCTCAAGTCCCGTTGGTCCGGTCCATTTACTATCACTAAGGTTTATCCTTATGGCACCATTGAGTTATCTCACCGGATGGTCCAAACTTTAAAGTGAATGGTCATCGGTTGAAGCATTATTTTGAGAGGACATTCCTCTGTGGTTGTCCCAGATCTACAAACTTTCCCCATGAACCAATGAATGCGGGATCGAGTCAAGCTAGCGACTCGGGAATCAAAAACAGAGCATGCTACATGGGTTTTCACCCGTGTGTACCACCTAGTGTGGGAGTTGCCTCATTGTTGTATATAAAGTTTCAAAAAAATAATAATAAAAAAATAATAAATAATAATAATGGCGTTATATTTCCCTTTACGTTCTATGTTTCAAGATAATCACAGATGAATATTGAGGCAATATTCATTTCTAGTGTGGGGAATTCTCACGAATTTTATCATGTAATTATACCGCCCAATTCCCCATTTTGGCCAAATTTTTTTTTTGAGTAAGTGTTTTGCACTTACTCGGATTACGATTATCGATCCGCCATGTCTAATAAACAAAAGGATTGGCTAATCCAGAGCAAACGGCTCTTGGTAAAGATATCTCAAATTAGATTGACGGCTTGCAATTTGCCCAAAATTGTATGGTATTCAACTCACCATATCCTTAAAAGTGAAGAGTTGGCTAGCCCGCAAGTTTATGGCTTATGGTAAAGGCGTTGGAAATCCATAATTGGTAATTGATTCACAAGAAAGCAGTCAAGCTAAATCACTCAAGCCTCGCCACTTGTGAATGGCGGAACCGTAATCGACTTTAAAAGCGCTCACACGAATGCAATGAAGATCGAGAGTATAGTGTTTCCCAGTCGTTAAGTCCCAACGAGCCGCGTGCAGAATAGTCGACGTTTAGTGATCGGAAGATTTGAACTAAAAGGAGAATTTGGATTAGTTATAACTACGTAAAAGCCAACAAATTACAACGGCTTAAATGCAAATTAAAGGAAATCTAAAAGATAAAATCTATTAAATAAACGCTATCACTATTATTAAAATGATGTTTTTGTTCTTTTGTTTTAATAAAACTTAATTAAAACTACGCGACGATAAACAAAAACGTGAAACTTACACAATATTAACCCTAAAAATATGAAAATGATATTTTATAAACCTAATGATAAAAGAAAATTATTAGAAAAGAAAATTAATTTTACAACTAATTATCTAATTATTATTAATTAAAACTATTTTTAACTATTAATTAATTACCTAAATTACAAGAAAATAGGAAATAACCCTAGAAAAATAAAATTATGAAATGAAAAAGTCTAAAATATCAAACTAGAATTTTCAAAACTATTTTGTATTTTTCGATTATTTTCTATTTTTATGAATTTTAAACTATTAAAACTAATTAAATTACTAAAATTACCAAATAAACTATGAAAATCTGGAAAATTACTTTTTTCACTTTTTATATTTATCTAAACTTAATAAAAATGAAAAGTTATTTTTTTGGACTTTTTCTGAATTTTTATATTAAAAGCTAATTAAAAATTGATTTAAAATCTATTTAAATGAGAAAAATAGTAAATAAAGACCAAAAATTATGAAATTTTCAGGAAAAATCTAAAATGATAATAAAAATCTATGAAAAATGAAAAACAAGCAGGTTATGTGTGAAATATGGAAGATGTAGTGCAACTGCTATTGAAATAAGCTAGGAAAATAAGCTAGTAAGCTAAACAACCAACCAAATAGTAACAGAAGCTATTGTATACTAAAATGAGCTAAAAGCAACAGGAATCAATAAGCTAAAACCACAGAAGCACAAGCTAGGACAGATTTGATGTTATGAGTTTTTAAGCTAAATCAGTGTCTGGGGACTAACTTTAAGCTGATGCACAAGCTTGAATATAAGCTAAAAAGGAAAACTACCAATTGGAAATTAGACAAGACCTGGGTGAGACCAATTGTACCAAATTTTAGGCCATGAGAAACTCTAATAAGCTCTGTGCACCTTGCACAAAAGCTGAGCAAATCTCAGCATTCACTGAGTTCAGTGAGCAGGGGAATTAAGGCTTAATTTGAGCTTATGCACAAGCTCAACCAGAGGGCTTAAGCTAAAAGTGGGTATGAGGTCTTAAAGACAACCAAGTAAACTACTTGTAGACCAAAAATCAGAGCCTCAAAAGCTTTAATGAATCTCGTGGATCACCGCAAGGTTGCATAAATCCACTTTACACCATTTGACTTTTTAAATAGATGCAGCTTGACTATGGTGAACTTTAGATCCAATTTTAAGCATTGAGATGGATGTTATAAGGTGGAATAAGCATGATTCAAGCTTTGTTTGAGACTTTTAAACACAAAACACAATTTTGGATTTCAAAATATCCAACAGTTAACATTGAGAGCAGTTAAAATGAGTTTTGACTTTTGCATGTTTCAAGTACGTAAATAAGATGATATGAACTAGAATAAATCAACCAAGCATGATACAACAAATTCTAAGCAAAGAAATGACCTATAATACGGTTTAACTCATCAACCAAACACCCTTGATTAACTGTTTAAACAAGTAAAATTGATTAAAACACTAATCCACTTGATATTAATGATCAAACCAAGTGTAACTATCCTAAGTCTGACTATCTAAACATCTTTTACCCATTGGTGACATTAATTACTTAAACAAGCATGAAAGGCAAAATGGCATGAAAAGTGAAAATTGAGAAATCACTAACCACTTGTCCAATCATATGAAAGCTAAAACCAGAACAAAGGACCATGTGATAAACCATTTTTAACCCAAATCAAAGCCTGCATCAACCCATCTCCATTTCTAACATCCTTTTTGACCCTGTTTGACTTCTGTTGACCAATAATCAAAATGATTGGAAACTTGAATGGGAGCTTGTCAAAAGCTGTGATAAGCTTATATAAGCTGATATGAACTTTAAATTAAACTTCTAAACACTTTTATTTAGGTTCTTGAAATTGCAAATTGAGACAGTGAGCATATCAAAGTAAAACTGAATGAAATTTGGAATTAGTGACTAAAGCTTGATTAAACTGAAAATATAACTTGAATTCAGTACTTATGAACCAAATATTACAACTCTGGAATTAAACTAAGACAGAAATAGTAAAAACGACATAAGATAATTTTAAAACTAAAATCTACTACTTCTCTTTGCTCCTTCTCTGCTCTTTTATGCTCCAAAAATGCTCCACGTGGCCTTCTGAGTGAATCCCACCTCTCAATTCAACCAATGAGAGAGCTTTGAGTGTTATCACATTTTTGGCGGGAATTGGGGATTTGACTGTAGGCTGTGATATCTAGCTAGGGGGGGGGTGGCATTTAATGTGGAGGTAAGGTGATGATGAGGGGAGGATGAGTGAAAAAGGTGAAGTGATGGTGTTGGAGAAGCTTCAGAGCAACTTGTGGGGAGAAGACATGTGTACAGATGGATGGCGCCTTATTTCTCCGCTTTTGACTTTTGTTGACCGTGGGTCCAAAATGGGAGGGTCAAGGGTTATAAAGGTGGGTCAAAAGATAGTGACAAGTCCAAAAGTGTAGGAAAGGTTCTAAATAACATAGGACTCAATTGTAATTTCGAAATCAGAGGGACCTGTTCGCCAAATCATCAAACTTGTTCCAAGGGCTGAAAATGACAAGCTTCAAAAGTATAGGACCAAAATTGCCATTTTGCAATTTTCAGGGCTAATTTTGCCAATTTTCAAACTTCGAGGACCATTTTTGTAATTTTCTCAAACTTTGATATTTTTCACCAAAGGACTAAATTTGATAACTTTTGATTTTAAAAGGACCTTTGGTGACTTTACTTTGAAATTATGTGCTGTGGACTGCTTTTGACAACTTTTGAAACTTGGGGACCGAACGCAATTTTGCAAACTTTGCTCAATTTTCATCCGATTTTAAACATTTTGCATCCGAAACATATAAATGCAATTTTGAATATTTTCGATTTTGATGCATTCGAGCATTTTTAGATGTTTTGCGTCAGATTGACTCAAAATGATGAGTATTTACACACTCATCAATCCCCATTACTAAGATATTGCTAGTCCCTAGCAATGATTTGAGAAAACATAATGGATTTTAATCTCTTTACCAAAAGCCATTACTCGAGTAGCCAAATGTTTCAGCTCAAGTAAGAACCATGGTACACCGATAACCATGTGATTTTGAGCAAACCACCGCCTTTCAACGGATTTGATTTGTCTTTACCGTGCCGCACCTTTCTCGACTAGCCAACTCTTAGATAAATTATCAATATTATCTTTGGTGAGTGATTACCAATTATGGTTTTTCCATCGCCTTTACCACAAGCCATAAACTTCATGCTAGCCAACTCTTCACTTTTTAGGATATGGCGAATAATACCATACAATTTTGGGCAAATTGCAAGCCATCAACGGATTGAGATATCTTTACCAAGAGCCGCTTTTGCTCGGATTAGCCAATCCTTTAGTTTATTAGACAAGCGGATCGATAACCAATCGAGTAAGTGTAGAACACTTACTCCAAAAAATTTGGCCAAAACTGGGAATTGGTATAATTATATGATAAAATTCGTGAGAATTCCCACACTTAGAAATGAATATTGCCCTCAATATTCAAAGTACTGCGGTTATGCGAAACAAAGAACGTAAAAGGGAAATACTACGCCATTATTTAGCAAGATGATTTTTTTTTTTTTTTTTTTTAATACAACATGTGGGCGCCTCCACATTAGGTGGTGGTACACACGGTGAAACCCATGTTTAGCTAATGTTTTTGATTACCGAGTCGCTAGCTTGACTCGACCTCAATTCATTTGTTCTTGGGAAAGTAACGTGGAAAACCAATCTCGATCGGACTTTCGCTCACAGTGTTAACAAACATATGAACATCAAAAGTTCCACACCGACGAGACACAACTGGGTATTGTTAATAGTAAAACTATTAAGAATGATACCGGGTCAAAGATGGTGTCCTCATTCCCAAGAGAAAAGGAAAGAGCAACCACACCATCCGTGAAGAATGGAACAAAGATATGCATGACAATGCAAGTCCATTCCTCATCGAAGAAGCAAATCACCATTTTGACATTTTAAGCTTAAATTTGAAGCTTATATGGTGATTGTCGAAGATGTCCGGGAGGAGGGTGGGAAATAGTTCTTCAATCAATGGACTTTCCGAAAAGGATGTCTCCTCCGGATCCAGTAAGTGTTATCAATTCCGTAGGAATTGACTCATCACTAAGAAATGCATCGACTTCATTCCAAAGTTGTCATCTTCCTCATCGGGAGTGAGGAAGGGATGGAAGAGTCGGAATAAGACCGAAGATGATGGATCATTTTGAGCAATTCATCAATGGGAAGAATGTCTCCCATTGGATCACAAACATCATCATCCAACTCGATGAAACCGAAGAGAGTTTGGTTTCATCCACGTAGTTAACAAACTCGATGCGACAAACCGATTCCGAGCGGGACAAGTGGCGTGCTCTAGAGCTAGAGCTTCCACCACTCCGATGAAGTCTCCGAATCTAGATCATCATCATCATCAAGAACACTCTTGACTTCCACGGTACGACTTTCAAACCATTTGTTTGAACCAGGTGATTTTCAAAGCTTTGAGCTCAAGACGTTTTGAAAACTCCTCTTGATCGTGAAATTGGAGAGTGTTGCATTGAATCTTCGTATTTTTGATCAATCAGGCAACACTGCTGTTTGTCTGAGAGGTTTGGAGTTCGTTGATATTTAACGCGAGCTCTTCATTGTCAACCCGTATGGTCAACTCTTCAAAGAAACACATCAATCGTGAGCACGACTCGCTCTCAAGAAAGCTCTCCCAAAATGAGGGAACTCTAGAATCGCATCAAGTCTACTACAACAAAGTCGGTGAGAAAGTGAAACTTTCCCACTTTCATCACAACATCCCCGCCATCCCAGTGGACGAGTTATGGTACGTCCGCTAGCTCGAGTGTCATACAAGTGGATGAAAGTTTAGGAAGAGACAGTTTCTTCCATACCGAGAGTGGCATGAGGTTAATGCTAGCGCCAAGATCGGCCAAGCGGAGCATTGAAACATCCCCAAGAAATCACACGGATTAAAACCGCCGTGGTCTTCAAGCTTTTGGGAAGCTTATTAAGAATGGCCGAGCATTGCTCATTTGAGGGTTTTCGTCATCTCGGACAACTTATCTTTGTTGCTCAAGAAGCCTTTAAGCGTGGATGCAAATTTAGGCATTAGAACGAGAGCATCAACGAAGCTTATATCAAAGTGAAGCTCATTGAAGATTTGGAAAAATTTTCCATCCGCTTTGTTTTTGTCTTTTGCTTCTCATCATTCATTCTTGATGGGTAAGAAGTCGACAAGACTTTGAGCCGGATGGAAGTGTTTTCTGCTCGAATGTGTCTTCGGAACTCGGTTCGGACTTAAAACTTGACTACAAGGTGGGACGTGTCTTGGTACTTCTGGGCTTGAATAATGCACCTTGTCCGTTGTCTCCTTGGTAACTTGACTCATTGCCACAGGAGGAGGGGCATAGAGTCAAGGTCCATTGTGCGCCTTACCACCACGAGTGGTGACGGCTTTCAACTCGGCATTTGATTGGTAATTGTATTGTTTGGGAGTCCTCCGAAGATGATGAAGCTTGGTTCAGTATTCATGTTCATGAAACCGCTCATCATATTCTTCAACTCATTTGTCTCGCCGAGACATTGTGGTATCAATTTCCTTCTTCACCAACCTCATGTTATTGATCCGAGTTTGCATTGAACGATGCTTGACTCAAGAACTTTCATGAAGTCATTTGGTGGGGAGCATGAGAAGGTTGTTGATAATTATGCCGATTGGAGCTTGGTAGGGTGGGTTGTGATTATTCCGCTTTGATTGAAATTTTGTCCTTGATTCGAACAAAGCGATTTTGATTGCCATGGTTTTGCAGTGAGGAAAACTGTGGTGTCATACCGCTAGGTGCACGGTAGTGAGGATCGATGTGGTCGGTATTGATTGTGGTTTACCAAGCTACGGGAGCTTGGTAAAAGGAAGCATCGGTTGCTTGACAATCATAATACGCGTGGACCACCACAAGTTTCACACACCTTGTTTACGGCTTTGATTGGTTACGGTTTATGAATCTCGCTTTTGATTTCCTTAACATCCTTAATCATACAACGGATGGCATCCGTTAGAGTCGCTATCGAGCGCCTAACCCGTAAGAGTTATTAGATGTAGAAGCGGGGAGTGTTCGAGTATTGACTTTGTTACAGAAATAGAACTTTCGATTTTTGCTCGCAAATTTCAATCACATCTTTAGGCTTACGATTCAAGATATTGCCACCTGCTACCGCATTCAAGGAATCTTGATCGCTACCATTCAACCCATTGTAAAAGATATTGATTTGTTGAAGCTCTGTGAATCCATGGTGAGGGCATTTCCGAGGAGATCTTTGAATCTCTCCCACGCCTCCAAAGTTTTCATCGAAATTTTGACGAAATCCGTAAATTTCATTTTTAGATTAGTCGTCTTTGATGGAGGAAAGAAATGATTGACAAACTTTTGAACAAGTTCCTCCCAAGTTTCGATGGATCGAGGGGTTCTTTTTCCACCCAACCGGCCGTCCCTCATGAGAATGGAAATAGCATCAACTTGATGACTTTTGTGACATCCTTGTAATTGATAGTTGAAGTTAACTTGTTAAACCAACGGATGTGTGCATACGGTCTTCACGATCAAACCTGTGGAATTGATTTGTAGACACAAGTGTGATCAAATGTGTCTTCAATTCAAAGTGATCGAGTTGATTATCGGTAGAATGATGGCATCTCCATAACCGGTGGGTGCCCGAGCATTTCGCCCATAGTACGCTCGTCGCCATTTTGTTTGAAATAGTACGAATCTCGGGTTCGACTATTTGGGCAAAGACGTCTGCGAGAACGTCGTCTAGGAATGTCTCGCTAGATCACGAAAGGACTCAATGATCTAGAAGAACGAAAAGCATGACTAGAGTTAACTCTAAGGGATCTCGTAGTTAAGAAAGGGAATTATGAAATTGGTGAAAATGGGGTAAGGAGAATCTTTTAGGTTTTCGGTTCAAACGTCGATATCACAACAAAATCAATTAACACAAGATCGAGGCAAAACAATGTTGAACTTAACCAATAATCACAATATGAATGGCTCTTTGAAAAGGTATACCAATCACAAGGACACAAAGGCAAGTTTTAAATCTTTAGTTCGAACTTATTATGGTCGCACCCCATTTAGGTAGTGCTGCTCGCCTTGGTTTGTGGTAAGATTTTATGTTGTTATTATTTAAGAAAACGACGAATCTTTTTGTATTTTTATATTTGATACGATATAGAAACAAAAGAAAAATATTTACGTGTTTTATACGCTTTTAGTCGTTGGGTTTTGGATTTTTTATAGAAATATATATAGATATAGATAGATGGTATGAACAGAGTGAATATTCAAACTACTAACTGCTAGAAGTAAGACTATTAGCACTTGCTCCCGCAACAAGCGCCAAAATTTGATTCACAAGAAACATGTCAAGCTAAATCACTCAAGCTCGCCACTCAGGAATGGCGCGCATCAATCGACTTAAAACCGCCACACACGAATGCAATGAAGATCGAGAGTATAGTGTTTCCCAGTCGTTAAGTCCCAACGAGGCGTGCGAGAATAGTCGACGCTTAGTGATCGAGAAGATTTGAACGGAAGGAGAATTTGGATTAGTTATAACTACGTAAAAGCCAACAAATTACAACGGCTTAAATGCAAATTAAAGGAAATCTAAAAGATAAAATCTATTAAATAAACGCTATCACTATTATTAAAATGATGTTTTTGTTCTTTTGTTTTAATAAAACTTAATTAAAAACTACGCGACGTACAAAAAAAACGTGAAACTTACACAATATTAACCCTAAAAATATGAAATGATATTTTATAAACCTAATGATAAAATAAAATTATTAGAAAAGAAAATTAATTTTACAACTAATTATCTAATTATTATTAATTAAAACTATTTTAACTATTAATTAATTACCTAAATTACAAGAAATAGGAAATAACCCTAGAAAATAAAATTATGAAATGAAAAGTCTAAAATATCAAACTAGAATTTTCAAAACTATTTTTGTATTTTTCTGATTATTTTTCTATTTTTATGAATTTTAAACTATTAAAACTAATTAAATTACTAAAATTACCAAATAAACTATGAAAAATCTGAAAATTACTTTTTTCACTTTTATATTTATCTAAACTTAATAAAAATGAAAAGTTATTTTTTGGACTTTTTCGAATTTTTATATTAAAAGCTAATTAAAATTGATTTAAAATCTATTTAAATGAGAAAATAGTAATAAAGACCAAAATTATGAAATTTTCAGGAAAAATCTAAAATGATAATAAAAATCTATGAAAATGAAAACAAGCAGGTTATGTGAAATATGGAAGATGTAGTGCAACCGCTATTGAAATAAGCTAGAAAATAAGCTAGTAAGCTAAACAACCAACCAAATAGTAACGGTAAGCTATTGTATACTAAAATGAGCTAAAAGCAACAGGAATCAATAAGTTAAAACCACGGAAGCACAAGCTAGGATGATTTGATGTTATGAGTTTTAAGCCAATCTGTTCTGGGACTAACTTT